>PHNY01015956.1:2506-17019 GCA_003724115.2 Anethum foeniculum
CAATTCGTTTCACAAAAGAATCCTATTAGTAACAAAATTAACGTATATTTATGTAACAAGTAAAACAACTACTAGGTGCAGAATTAGAAGGTGAAATTTCATAATTACACGTAGATTCAATTTATTTTAACTACATGATTTAATAGCATTTATTTGTTATATAATCTCATCAAATTTAATTCTTTACGATTATCAATTTAATTTGATACTAACAGTTTAATTTTGATTCATATTTCGCATGGTCATAAGATTCAATTCTCTGCAAATACTAATTTAATAGTTTTAATCTCGTTCCCGTGTTTCGCGCGGGTTACCGACTAGTAATTTTGTAAAATGTAAAACCACAATCCAACTCACATCATCTTTCAGATCGGCTATCATTGTAAATGTCGTCAATGTCGCAATCGAAGGCCTTCTCCATATTCGGAATCGGCGGACGCATCTTGAAGAGCTCCGATCCGGCGGTGTCGTTGGCGGCGCCGGTGATGAAGTTTGATTTGGATAGAGAAGTGTATAGACCGGGAGATCCGGGGGTAATCACAATCGAGAGTGAGAATCCTGTAGCTAATTGTTCACTTCTAGTTGAAACCCTGCGTTTCGAGATGCGAGGGATTGAAAAGTGTGATACTCAGTGGTTTATGTTAAATGTATATTGGTCAACACTCCAAGTCAACTCAGCTAGTTACTCAATTGTCTATAAATAGAAACTTGTCACTCTTTAATCTCAGTTAGTTAGAATCAATCATTTTCTGTTACAGTTGTGATGTAAACATTACTTACAAACCATGTGTGTATAGTTTTCTGTTATGCTTCATCTCTTTCAATATGAGCTTGCTTAGTTAGTTTCAATGTTCATCAATGGTGATTCATAAGAATTACTGAACTTTAGATGGTATCAGAGCTTTCCGCACAATCTTTCCTTATATAATCTCAGTTTTGCTTGTGACGTTATTTTTGTCGTCTTTCTTGCGATTTCAACAATCTTTTTCATGATCTCTTTCACGATCTCTTTCGTTCTTTCGCGATCTCTTTCGCGATCTCTCTCTCAATTGATCTCTTCTAACATCTTTCATTTTTCTTTCAATTGATCATTTTTGATCAAGTTAATCATCTTCTTCTTTTCAATTAGTACTCAAACAAGATCTATAAACAAAACAATGGCTTCAACGTCTCGTCAATCATATTCAAACGTAGTTGCAGGAGATCAACGGAATCCTAATAACAATGCCTCAGGTGAACAACAACACAATGCTTCAGGTGAACAACGAATTAACTCAACTACTTTCATTTCTGTGAATCCAGATGATATTAATGTGAATACGCATCCTTTGTTTCTGCACAACAACGATCAGCCTGGTATGGTTTTAATCTCTAAAAAGCTTACTGGATCTGATAATTTTGCTAGTTGGAAACGATCGATGCAAATTGCTCTTTCAGCTAAGAATAAACTTGTTATAGTAACTGGTGAATTTGTTGCTCCTGTTGCTACTTCTTTCTTGTTTCCGCACTGGAAGCGAGTAAATGATATGGTTATAACGTGGATCCTTAATACTGTATCGGATGATATTAGCAATAGCATGAACTATATGGATAGTGCTGTTGATGTTTGGAACGAACTTAATGATAGATTTTCAGTCATGAGTGGCCATAAGTTCTATGAAGCACAAAAGGAATTGTTTAAGCTAGAACAAGGCAATGATTCAATTGAGTTTTACTTTCATAAGCTCAAAGGTTTATGGGATGAATTACGAGCTTTAGAACAATTGGTTAAATGTACTTGTGGTGCAACAAAGGACTGGGAAGATCAGCTTGAAAAGAAACGATTGATTCAATTTCTTATGGGCCTTCATAATAGTTTTACTGCAGCAAGGGGTAATCTGCTCATGATGAATCCTTGGCCATCTGTGAGTCAAGCTTATATGCTTCGCAAGCAAGAAGAAAGGCAGCGTCAGACTCATAACACACCTTCTCCTATAGCTATGATGGTAAATTTGCCTAAACAATCCTTTCAAGGTCAAGCAAAGCTTCCTTTGGAATGCAGTTATTGTCATGGCAAGAATCACACAAAAGACAAATGTTTTAAATTGATAGGATATCCTTTGGATCATCCTTATCATCCAAACAATAAAGGAAAGAAACGGCCATTTAATAGTAGCAAAAATGTTGCTGGTCATGGTATTCATACTGCTGCTAAAGTGACTTCAGATTTATCAAAAACAGACCATGTTATGCAGACTGCAACATCTGGAATTCCTGTCAACACAGATTCTTCAACTTGGACTTCACAAATGGCTGCTTTGCAACAGCAGATGAATACTTTGATGCAACAAATCTCAGTTAAAACTCCTGTATCAAATTCTGCATCTGCACCTCCACCTTTTACATATGGTCATAATGTGGCAGGTACCACATTTTCTTTGTCTTCTGTATCTACATTTTCATCAGATTTGTGGATTTTAGATACTGGAGCTACGAATCACATGTGTTGTGATATTAAAGCTATGCATGATGTCAAGCCTTTATCAGAACCTATTTCGGTCACTTTTCCAAATGGAGAGACTTCTCTTGTGACACATTCAGGATCAGTATTTCTAAAGACTCTTAGTACTACTGTTCTTGATGTGCTTTCAGTACCTTCTTTCAAATTTAACTTGTTGTCCATCAGCAAGTTAGCTTTTCAGACTAATTCTCTTGTTCACTTTACTGCCAATGAATGTGTCATGTTGCAGGGCCCATCTCAGATTCCTCAGATTCTTGGTAAACTGGAAGGAGGGTTGTATCAACTTCACAATACAACTGGTACTACTCTTGTTCCTTCTTCTAGTCCTACTGTTTCCTCTACTATTGCTGATAATGAATCAATATCTTTATTATGGCATCAAAGACTAGGTCATGTGCCAACTAAAGTCATATCTAAGATACCTTTACTCTCATCACTGTATAATAATTCTCCTCATTTGTCATGTGACACTTGTCCTTTAGCCAAACAGTGTAAATTGCATTTTCCTGTTAGCAAATCTTCTTCTCAAGTACCTTTTGAACTAGTTCACTGTGATATTTGGGGCCCTTATAGGACCCCAACTTCAAACGGGTGCAAGTATTTTCTGACTATCTTAGATGACTATTCCAGAGGATTGTGGACTATCTTGTTACCAACCAAACATCACACTGGCCAAGCTATACAAGATTTTCATTACTACATTCAAACCCAGTTTAAATGTTGTATTAAAGTCATTAGGACTGATAATGGTCGAGAATTTGTTAATACAGAGTTGTCTATTTTTTTTTCAAAGTTTGGTATTGTTCATCAAACTACTTGCCCGTATACACCACAACAAAATGGTAGGGTTGAAAGACGTCATAGAAATCTTCTTGAAATGACTAGAGCTCTCTTATTTCAAAGTAAACTCCCTACAAGTTTTTGGGGTGATTGTTTACTTACTTCAACTCATTTGATAAATCGATTACCAAATTCAAAGTTAAATTTTGATACTCCTTATGCCAAGCTATTTGGAAAACCACCTGATTATAACAGTCTTAAGGCTTTTGGTTGTCTCGCTTATATGTCATGTCATTCAAATGATAAGCTGGCTGCTCGAGCACTTAAAACCATTTTTATTGGCTATCCAGCTAGTCAAAAAGGTTATAAGTTGTATGATCCCATTACATCTGCTATTCATGTTTCCAGACACGTAATCTTTGATGAAACTCAGTTTCCTTTCCTTCAATTCTCACCTTCTACCCCACCCTTTATTCCACCTTCTGATTCTTTTGGTGAAGAATATGATACTCCTGTTCATGAAGTTCATGCTACATTGGATGTTGCTGATGTTATTGATACTAATGTCAGTAATAATACTGATGCAAACAATACTCTATCTGGACCTAATGTTGATGTTGAGATCACATCACAATCTTCACCTGTTGTTGATGAAAATATATCTCAGCCTTTAGTCAGATTTTCTACGAGAAGAAAAATTCAGCCAGTTTGGTTTAAGGACTATGCTGTTTCTACTAATTGTGTCTCAGCTTTTTCTGTTCTTCATGATTGTCCCATTGATAATTTGAAGTACGGTTTTAATCTTTACTCAAAGATTCCCAGCTCTATTTTTTCTTGTGCTGTTAACACACAGTCAGTTGTTAAAGAGCCGTATAACTATAATCAAGCTGATTCTGATCCTCGTTGGGTTGATACCATGACAAAGGAATTAAATGCTTTAGAAAGTAACAACACTTGGACTGTTGTTCCTTTGCCTGCAAATAAAAGAGTTGTTGGCTGTCGTTGGGTTTACAGAGTTAAATATTTACCCAATGGAGATATTGATAAATTCAAAGCCCGTTTGGTGGCCAAAGGCTACACACAAACGGCAGGGGAGGATTATCATAATACTTTTGCTCCTGTAGCTAAAATGGTTACTGTAAGAACCATTTTAGCAATTGCTTCTGCTAAGTCATGGTCAGTGTATCAACTAGATATAAATAACGCCTTCCTTCACAGCGATTTGCCTGAGGAAGTGTATATGGAGCTTCCACAAGGTCATTCTCAGTATAATTCTGCTGACAAACTTGTTTGTCGACTACATAAAAGCATATATGGGCTAAAACAGGCCTCGAGATTATGGTTTGAAAAGCTTGGAGCTGCATTGCTTTCTTTTGGTTTTAAACAGACTACTTCAGATTACTCATTCTTTACCTATAATTACCAAAGCACTTTCATTATAGCTTTGGTGTATGTAGATGACATTCTTCTTACTGGTACCAACTCTGACTTTATCTCTCAAGTAAAGACTTTTCTTGACAAGTCTTTCACAATTAAAGATCTAGGATTGGTCAAATACTATCTTGGTTTGGAAGTTAGTCGTTCCAGTTCAGGAATTTTCTTTCATCAACATAAGTTTATTCATGATCTTCTTGTTGATGCTGGACTGGAAAATAGTAAACCATTATCACTTCCTGTTGATACTGCTATTAAGCTATCTTTGAATGAAGGAGTTCTTCTAGACGATCCATCCATTTATAGAAAGTATGTTGGAAAACTACTGTATCTTACAGTTTCACGACCAGATATTTCGTATATCGTTCATCACTTGAGTCAGTTTTTGCAAACGCCAAGAATTCTTCATCTCATTGCTGTCCAAAGAGTTCTCCGTTATCTTAAGGGTACACCTTTTCAGGGAATATTTTTCCCAGCAAACTCTGATTTACAGCTCAGGGCATTTTGTGACAGCGATTGGGGTAATTGTTTAGACACTAGTCGCAGCATAAGTGGCTTTTGTTTAATTCTGGGAACGTCTTTAGTAAATTGGCAATCTAAGAAACAAAAGGTTGTTTCTAAGTCCACAGCAGAATCTGAGCTACGAGCCTTAGCAGATACAGCGTGTGATTTGTCCTTGATGCATTTGCTTCTTCGAGAGCTGCTTATTCCTCAAAATCTTCCAACTGTTATCTATAGTGATAGTCAAGCTGCTCTTGATATAGCAGCTGATCCAGTTTTTCATCCTAAAACTAAACATTTTGCTATTGAATGTCATTTTGTCAGGGAGCAAGTGCAGATGCAGATGATTCAACCTACATACGTGCCTAGTTCTCATCAGCTTGCTGATATACTTACTAAAGGATTGTCAAGAACTGCTCATTGGAGTATTATTGCCAGATTGAATGTGATTACTTCTCCACATTCTAATCTGATGGAGGACTGTTAAATGTATATTGGTCAACACTCCAAGTCAACTCAGCTAGTTACTCAATTGTCTATAAATAGAAACTTGTCACTCTTTAATCTCAATTAGTTAGAATCAATCATTTTCTGTTACAGTTGTGATGTAAACATTACTTACAAACCATGTGTGTATAGTTTTCTGTTATGCTTCATCTCTTTCAATATGAGCTTGCTTAGTTAGTTTCAATGTTCATCAATGGTGATTCATAAGCATTACTGAACTTTAGAGTTTACTAGTCATGACTCACTTGATTTTAAGAATAAGAGAGGTTCGTTGCTAGCTTCCACATGTCTTTATCCATTTTTTCTTTTTATTTGGATGTCAGCTACACTTATTGTATTTAATCAGTTGATAACACTGATTTCATGTCATGTGTAGATATAGTTTTCTACTGTCTTCTTTGTTGGATTAATCTACATTGTTTTTCGGATTCTGTGTACATTGTTAATAGTGAGTTATAATTTTACTAGGATATGATAAGTACCCCTCCCTCGAGGGTCGTCAATCCGTCACAGAACCAAGAATCCCGTATGGACTCACTGCGGTGTCGCCAAGTTGACACTAATGACACCAAGCGACAAAGCCATCCCAAGCGGCTGGAACACGCGAGCGATAGTAGAATTGGCCTAGCGGGGATACTCGCATGCCCCACACCTTAATAAACACATGCACGAAGATCTAGTAAAATATACTTAGTCAAGAAGCGAATGATTACAAAGTTGAAGTAGCGAGACATCCTGTCAATCCATGGGTGGCAACATCAGAAGAAGTCATATCCAACAATCAAAACCCCGTCAACCCTCCGGGAGCAACAGTAAACCCCGCAACAACCTTTGGGCAAAAAAAGAGCACCCTCAGCTGGCGGCCAGACGTGACAAACGGACTGGGCAAAGGAGAGCCACGTCTCTCAACCCAACTCCAAAAGGAAAACCGCCAAATATCCGAAGGACTAATCCAGGTACCCCAAACCCCTATAAATACCAAGGTAAAACATCATTAAAGAGATAGACCAAATTAAGCGCACACACACACAAGGAAATATACTCTCTAAACCGTATCACCTTCTCAAATACTGATTATCACACCGGAGGTGCTTGACTGCCACCACCCCCCTCAAGCATTGTTTTGCAGGATCTTTAACCGTACGTAGGCACCACAGAAAAGGTGGCAATTCTGGTGGATCGGGAAGTCGACTTATCATTTGGCGCTAGAAGGAGGGCGTCTTGAAAGAAAAAGAAGTTCCCCGCCTGAAAGCTCTGCTTTTTCGGTCGACATAACCGGAAAATCAAACATCCTACCGAGCTCATTTCACCCCGACGTCCCTCATGGCAAAAACACGCTCACGCAACAACCATCCCAACGATGAAGGAGATAGAGTGGTGGTTGAAAACCTCACTCCCTCCGGAAGAACAATACCGCCTTCCCAGCCAGCTAACCCCACCATGGCCGCAAATCCAGCACAGAACCCCAATCCAACACTCAATGTCGTGAACAAGGATACAAACCACCCTGCGAGGCCCCAAAACCCGCCTGGTTTTCAACTGTATCTCACAGGATATACCCAAGCTCAAATCGACGCTTTACTCCGCGTCACTACCGCCTTCCCGCAACCACAGGGGTCACAACATCCCCCTCATCCCAGAAATTCGCAGCTCAACCAACACGGGGAAAATGAACAAAGTGAAGCACACAGTCAACCCAGGAGAGCCAATTCCACATTCTCCCACCTGGGACCGTCTCAAGACACCAATCGCAAAAATCACGAAGGCCCCAGCACAGACCCGAAACCTGGAAGGAGAATATGAGGAAAAGAGATCTCCGAAAAGACATTGAAGAAAAGAAAGTGGAATACGAAAGAGCAAAAAGGCGCCTCGAGAAAGAAGGAATGAGGGAAGAAAGATCACCTGAACCGCAAAATCACACAGGAAGCGCCCAACCCACCAACGCCGACATGCTTAACACCATATTGGAACTCAAACGAAAGTTAGAGGGCGGAACCAGCTCGGAAGTGAACGAATCCCCCTTCACAAAAAGACTTGAGAATGAGCACAAGCAACGACACATTAAGCATATCAATTTGAACCCTTTAGACGGGCTAGGCGACCCCGAGGAACACCTCAGCTACTTCGATCAACTGGCTCTGCACTACGAGTACAAGGACTTGACACGTTGTAGTTTCTTCGCCGCAACTCTGCGAGGCGGAGCTCAACGATGGTTTCGCCGCTTGCCACCCCGGTCGTTAGATTCATGGTCTGACTTCCGGAAAGTATTCCTCAACAAATTCAAAGCAAACCAAGCCCACGAAGTCCACACTGTGTTTTTAGAAACCATAGCTCAAAGGAACGGAGAGAACCTTCAAGCGTACATAGATCGATTCAAAGAAGCAGTAAACTTATGAAAGTTCAACCCACAACCCTCGCCAAAGCATATGACTTAGCATCCCAAGCAATTAACGAGATCGAGTCACTAAATGTCCTTAAACAGTCGGGGGCTCCACCACCGCCGCCTCCAAGGCACCCTTACGTCCACAGGGAGAGCTACTCTTTTTCACATCATCAAAAGCCTGCTGCCGCCCCACTACAAGTGCAAACGACACATGGACCTGCACAAACAAAACCAATCTCCAGCGACGTGAAAGATAGATTGGGCCCGACTGTACACCAACGCCCAGAAAAATGACCTGAACCCGAATGGACTCCCCTAAGCATGCCACGGGCAAACATCCTCGCAGAAATAAAAGGAAAGCCCTTCTATCGACCCCCACCACCCCATGTGGACGACCCCAGACGAAAGGAACAAGGATAGGCATTGCGAATACCACGAAACTCATGGCCACACAACAGAAAGCTGCCTCGCCCTCAAATACTTCCTCGAGAGACATATCAAGCAAGGAGATCTGAACCAATATCTTCCGAGACAATTGCCACCACCGCCACCACCGCCGCCACGCAATGGCAGCAACAAGAATGTTGTAAACACCATCTTTGGGGGACCACGGCTCCCTCCTGATCAAGCTGAGCACACAATCTACACCATCGCCCGCGGAAACAAAGGAGCGGTGATATCTTTCACTGACGACGACTATGAAGGGATCGACCCGGACCACACCGAAGCTCTCGTGATCATTCTGGACGTAGGTGAAAATGAAGTAAAAAGAATACTTGTGGATAACGGATCCTCTGTAGACGTATGCTTCAAGCACACATGGGATATGCTCAAACTAGGCGACCACACTTTGGAGCCATGTCCTGACGAAACACCCCTCTACGGGTTCGGAAACAACGCCGTGCACATTGCTGGAATGGCGAAACTCCCAGTATACTTCGGAAAAGAACCAAAACGGGTCTGCCGAACAGTCAAGTTCTATGTCATCAACATAGCCTCCTCTTACAACATGATCCTGGGTCGACCCACCTTGAACATATTCAGAGCGATTACATCGACCACTCACCTCAAAATCAAATTTCCTACTCCAAATGGAGTCGGAGAAATCAAAGGGGACCTCGAAATTTCAAAGCGGTGATATGGTATAGCCTTAGCTTTGGCCGCGACCGAACCTAGCAATGTCAAACGGGAGCGCGCTGCTAAGCGAAAACAAGAAAAAAGAAAGAGACACCTAGAACATCAGAAAACTCATTCGAAGAGAAAGAAAGAAGTGCAAATGATAGATACACATGATCACACTCAAGAAGATCCCCCAAGAATCAACGCAAATCTAAAGAAATGCCTCTTGAAAGAATACAAGCCCCTGCTGTCACCAGCTGTCGACACCGAGACGGTCGAAGTCATTCCAGGAGACCCTACAAAGAAAGTAAGCATAGACGCCAGTTTTGAGCCAGAATTTAAAGAAAAACTCACCAACATGCCCCGCGAGTACGCAGATGTCTTTGCTTGGAGCCCTTGCAACATGCCCGGCTTAGACGAATAGTTGGCGGTTCACCGCTTAAATGTCGACCCCACCAGGACACCCAAAATACAGAAACGGAGAGCTTTCGCTCCTGAATGACAGAAAGCGATCGATGTGGAAATAGAAAAACTGCTGGCAGCGGACCTAATATGTGAAGTCACTTGCCCCAAATGGGTGGCGAATGTTGTCCTCGTCAAAAAGGCAAATGGGAAATGGAGGGTCTGTGTTGATTACACCGATCTTAACGACGCATGTCCAAAAGACCCCTATCCCTTGCCCAGCATAGATCGACTCATTGATGCCACTGCAGGCCACACCATGCTCAGCTTCATGGACGCATTCTCAGGTTACAACCAGATCAAGATGGCTCCCGAGGATAGGGAAAAGACCTCTTTCATCACACATAGGGGGCGTATATTGCTACAAGGTCATGCCTTTCGGCCTAATCAATGCTGGGGCGACATTTCAAAGAATGGTCAACAAGGTCTTCGCAAACCAACTAGGGAGGAACATGGAGGCCTATGTAGATGATCTCATTGTGAAATCGCTCATGCAAGAATCACACCTAGCGGACCTAAAAGAATGTTTTACTACGATCCGGAAGCACAACATGAAGCTGAATCCCGACAAATGCACATTTGCTCTCGAAGCAGGAAAATTCCTTGGATTCATCGTCAGTCACAGATGAATAGAGGCAAACCCAGAAAAAATCAAAGTGATCATGGACATGCAAGCTCCTGAAACCATAAGGGACATACAAAGGTTGACGGGAAGATTAGCGGCACTACGAAGATTCATTTCAAAACTGGCGGAGAGGTGTCTACCCTTTTTTGACACTCTCAAAGGAGCTGCCAAATCAAACACCATCACTTGGACAGAAGAGTGCCAACAAGCCTTCGAAGAACTCAAACGTTATCTTTCCTCTCCACCTCTCCTAGCTGTAGCTCCCCCCATGGAGCCACTGTCTCTATACTTGTCCGCTTCAGACAGAACCGTGGGCGCAGTCCTCGTTAAGGAAACGGAAAGCACATAAAGGCCCGTGTACTATGTTAGCCATGTCCTAAAAGATGCTGAAACGAGATACCCGAACGTGCAAAGTTCGCGCTAGCACTCGTAATAGCCAGCAGAAAGCTACGCCATTATTTCCAAGGTCGCGAAATCCGTATAATAACCAATCAACCTCTGAGGAAGATGCTGCACAAGCCAGCCCTTTCGGGGAGAATGATCAATTGGACCGTAGAACTCAGCCAATTCAATTTAGTTTTTCTCCCAAGGATAACAATCAAGGCACAAGCCCTGGTAGACTTCGTGACCGAATGCTCTTTCAGCGGGAAAACGGATCTCAATGAAACAAAAGAAACAGAAGAAGACGAGGCCCCATCATCCCCAAGCGCCATGAAATGGAAATTATATGTGGACGGATCATCAAATTCTAGCAGAAACGGGACGGGGCTTATCCTCATCAGCCCTGAGAATTTCCAAGTAAAACAAGCAATCAAACTTGACTTCAAAGCAACCAATAATCAAGCAGAGTACGAAGCCCTCATAGCAGGTTTGAACTTAGCGAAAAGCCTCGGAGTAAAGCATGTCTCGATCTTCAGTGATTNNNCTAGTCATCCAGCAAATGACCGGAGATTATGCAACAAAAGACACGGTGCTGGGCAAATACCTGAATCTTGTAAAATCGCTCCTGACTTCATTTTGCACCCACGAGCTGATGCAAATAGATAGAAGCGACAACGTCACGGCCGATATGCTTTCAAAACTTGTTCAAAGTAATGAGGCAGAAGCTGGCGACGTAATCTATTTCGAAAAGATCTCAACCCCAACCATAGAACACATGGAAGTGATGGAAATAGACAGCGAAACATGCGGATGGATGGCTCCTCTCATAGCGTATCTCAAAGACAATAAGCTCCCAGAGGACCCAATCAAAGCAAAGCAAACAAAGTTCAATGCGGCGAAGTACTTCCTCCAAGACGACACACTCTATAAGAGAGGCCTCACCACCCCGGTGTTAAAGTGCATAGACGAAGACGAAGCTGACTACTGTATGCGAGAGGTACACGAAGGAATATGCGGGGACCACATGGGAGCCAAAGCCCTAGCACACAAAATCCTAAGGCAAGGGTACTTCTGGCCAAAAATGGGAAAGGATTGCAAAGATTTCGTCCGGAGGTGTCACAGATGTCAGCTATTCGCCAACGCCTCTCGAAAGGCACCTGCCCTACCCTCCTCCATACTGTCGCCAATCCCGTACGCAGTCTGGGGGATAGATATCATGGGTCCTTTCCTCAAAGCAATGGGGGATCTTCAGTACGTCATGGTCGCCATCGATTACATGACCAAATGGACTGAAGCAAAAGCCTTGAAGAATATAACACAAGAAGACGCGATCAAGTTTGTGCAAGACCACATCATCACCAGATTCGGCATTCCCAGAGTCCTCATTTCGGACAATGGCAAGCAGTTCGTAGGCGCCAAGTTCACAAAATACTTGTCTGATCACGGGGTAAAACACAAAAAAAGCGTCTGTATGCCATCCTCAAACAAATGGTCAAGTTGAGGTCACAAATCGAATCATCGTCCGAGGAATTGAAAAACGCCTTGGCACCTCAAAATGAAAATGGCCCGAGGAGCTCCCTAACGTCCTTTGGTCGTATCGTACCACAGCAAGAATGAGCACAGGTGAAACCCCCTTCAGATTGGCATTTGGCACAGAAGCCCTGGCACCAGTGGAAATAAGATCCCCATCATACCGGGCGATCTCCTTCAATGAAGAAGAAAACGAGCAGGGAATCAGAACGAATCTAGACCTCCTCGAAGAAGCAAGGAACGAAGCGGTTGAAAAGATGGACAAGTACAAAGAAAAGACAAGGGAATATTTCGGCAAGAAGACAAGAATCAGGACATTTGTTGTGTGTGACTTAGTCAACAGAGCAACAGAAGCCTCAGACCCACGCCACACAGGTAAGCTCATGCCAAAATGGGAAGGACCCTATAAAGTGATTAAAGTGCTAAGGCCCGGTTCATACCGCCTAGCGAAGATGGACGGAACAGAAGTCAACAACACTTGGCACGGAGAAAAGCTAAGGAAATACTACCAGTAGTCGCTGAACACAATGTATACCTAAAGGCGCTGGCTCTAATTAGCAAAAGAGCAGCCGCCCATGTATCGGTTGTAAGGCAAGAATATCAATGAAATTACAGCCAAGTTTTCCAAATTTTCACAAGTATGAAGCAAAATAAAAGCACAGAGGCTCTGCTCACCCCGACCAAAGCAAAATAAAAGCACAGGGGCTCCGCTCACCCCGACCAAAGCAAAATAAAAGCACAGGGGTTCCGCTCACCCCGACCAAAGCAAAATAAAAGCACAGGGGCTCCGCTCACCCCGACCAAAGCAAAATAAAAACATAGGGGCTCAGCTCACCCCAAGCAAAATAAAAAGCATATACAAAAACACAGGGGATCCCCTTACCCCACAAGCAAAATAGCGCAAAGAAAAATAAGTCTTCGCAAGTGCCCGGATTGGGAACGTCGCGTGCTCTACCAGAGGGACAAAACAAAAATAGTTAACCATGATAAAACAAAGTGCAATTCGATTTAACAAAAGCATCAGGAATACAATGATTTTGCTGACTGACATAAAACATAACCAGTAAAATAAATGTCTGTTTTTGATTTGTTTACAGATCCCAGGACACATGAATAATGCCTGGTCACCCGCAAACACAAAATAAAAGATGCAACACCTAAAGGACGGGTGAATCACCACCCGCCACCTCCTCAGGATCTCCAGTGACACCCTCAGCAGCAGCATCTTGCTTAATAACGACCTCAATATCTCCCAAAGCAGCATGACTCGACATTTCCATTTCACCCACCACTACAGCAGCACCGCTCGCACCAGCAACCCCGACATCTACAGCACCACTCTCTTCACTGTCGCTGTAAGCAACAAGACTAGGCCCTTCAAGCGGCACTTGAGGAGGTACTTGGAACGACCCTTGACGTGGCCCTGAAAGCTTTTCCTTCAGCTGAAAATATTTCTTCTTCCTCTTTTTCGCCTCTTTCCTCAGTTTCTTGGCCTTCTCCATCTTCTTGGCCGCCCTCTCCTCCAGTGCTTTGTGTGTGGCTTCAACAGTAGCCAACCTCTCCAGCACCTCGGCGTCAACACGCTTCCTGACCATTTCGTCCAATATCTGCTTATATTCGTCGCTTGACTTCCACTTGGCAACATCATCCGACACCATGTCAGCCAAATCATTATCAGCCATCTGACGGGCCTCCCGCGTTAGAGCCAGTTTATACTCGGTGATGCCTTTATACTTACGAATGGCATTCATTTCGGTGGGCCTGCTATCCAATGCACGCTCAGCCTCTACAGCTCTTTCTATTGCAGCATCACAGGCCTTCTTCAACACTCCTGATTCTACAGCCGCATCCTCAATTCCTTTCGCCAAGTCATCCCGTTTTTGTTTCAGCTTCATGATCTTCCGCCTCAAACGGCCATTATCCACGAAATACTTCTTCTTGGCATCCTCCACAACCCTTAAAGAGGTCACAATATTTTTCTTGTACTCTTCCTGGCGTGCTACTTCAGCCCTCAGTGATTTGTTTTCAAGACGAAAAGCCTCACTTTTAGCCCAGACACCAGCATCGTAACAGGCAGCCTGTACCACAACAAGAGAGAAAAGCACACGGTTAGCACAATATCAAAACAATTGGTAGAGAAAAACTCAAAAAGTGTAACACCCCCAGATCCGGGGTCGGGGATCCGGGTCGTTACGGTCTTTAATTCCATTATCCATACTTAATTCTTGAATCATAAACAAATACTGCATACTGTGACCCCTCATTCATACACACACACCAACACCAGTTAT
>PHNY01015986.1:994-13670 GCA_003724115.2 Anethum foeniculum
ATACAAGTTACTCCTTTCAACGAATAATGTACAATACTTTATCCGTTGAGGCTACAAGTAAGATAACATATCTACCAAATGTGTTTTGGTGACTTATCATCAAGACTACAACATATTCCTAACAGAAAGTCCAATAATTTGTGCATCCATAACAAAGAATGGTAGTAGTGAAATTGAAAGTTTTTGGACAAAAAGTGACACTAGAATGGATGAACTTGAATACAAGAAGAATGAGGAACATAATAAGGATTGGGATCGGCTAAGAAAAAATTATAGTCGTTCAAGAGAAAAATATGATGACAATATGGATGCTGTAGACTGAGAGTCTGTTAGGTAAGCAACAGTTGATGAGCTTGCAGATGCCATAAAAAGGCGAGGAATGAATTATATACTTGGAAAAAGAAAAGAAGGTAAACTATTGCTTATCATGTTAAAAAAGAATTTATGGGCAACATTCATGTTACAAATTATTTTTGAACTATTTAATATGATTAATAAATGGTTTGCAGGCATTTCTTGATAGTACAACGCGAGATCACGAGTCTTTGGACCTTGAGTGGTTAAGAGATGTCCTACCAAAAGATGCAAAGTATGTTGGCATGTTAATAACATATGTCCATTATGGAAAAAATTTCAAACAGTGAGTGGTTTAATAACTTACAATAATTGTTTCTTTGTTCATCCAGAGACTACTTGTTGAGCATACATGGTATAGGCTTAAAAAGTGCAGATTGCATAAGACGTTTGACACTTCATTATGTGGCCTTCCCAGTAAGTAACAATGTTTTTGTTTATAAACTATTGTAGTAATACAAATCACAAGTTCGTTTTGTTGTTATAAGGGTGAAGTGAATGTTGCTCGAGTTGTGGTTCGATTAGGATGGGTGCCTTTACAACCACTTCCTGGAGGACTTCAAATGCATTTGCTAGAAGAGTAAGAAGTCCATTACAAAACACTATTTAATTTTTTTATAGATTAAACATCTTGCGCAAGACTGCATAGTTAATAACTCAACACCAACTAATAAACAATACTTATTCTTTGTTGTCTTTCATTCCATGCAGGTACCCTGTGATGGATAACGTTAAAAAATATCTTTATCCTCATTTGTGCACGCTCAGTCATAAGAAACTGTAATGTTTTCTTAATCCAACTAATTTATACCTCACTAATAATTTTCTAACTTTGAAATGTTGAATTACAACCTTATTATTGTCCCCTTCATACACAATATCCAATTTGGACATGCTCCCTCACTAAATTTTTGTCTATTTGCAGATACGAATTACATTATGATTTAATAACATTTAGAAAGATATGCAATAATGTTTTTTTATATGTTTTGTATGAACATATTAACATGATTGTATTGGTCCATATGTAGATTTTTTGTACAAAAAAGAAACCTCGATGTGACGGGTGCCATTTCTAAGAGGACAATGCAAGAAGTACGCAAATTTAGCAGCAAGGTTGATATTATAACATCTTCTTAATATTAGTTTTTATTTTTAAGAAGAATTGTGAGAAAACACATATTTAAGTTTCTTACATTTAAATGCAGTAAAAGATTGGCGCTGCCTGCGCCTGAGATGAAAAAAAGGTCAAATGTGAGAAACAAACCAATTGTTGAGATGCTAGGCAGTCTAGAGAACAACATCGAAGTGTTTGAACCTCCTGATATCCAAGATTTTCACCAAGATGTTAATGTTGCTCTCCCTGATCGTACCGTAACTCTTGACTGGCATGAGTCTAATGACGATTTTCACGAGTCTAGCGATGACATACCCACTATTAGACTCAATGACAAAGAAATTAACAATCAGATTGAAATTTCAATTCATGGAGGAAACAAGTCACATTTGGTTTTTTAACGAGGACCTTTAGCAACACATGTACCCAATTATAGTGGTCGTTTAGAAAGTGTCCACCAAGTGTAAGTTTGAGTAATTTGGTCATTTCTAAGTTCTATGAACCGTTTTCTATGATATATCTTAGATTAGACACAAACAGTCGTATATAGCTATTAGAGGTGACACAATACATGCACGTCATTAAAATTATGAATGTTAATCTTATTGAATCAAACATTATCTAATCAAATGTTAACATCCAATTTTACAATAAGTATGTTTACCAACCCATTCAAGGTGTTTTACGATTTTCAGATTAATTTAGCAATATAATTAGGCATTCTTTATTATAGTTACAAGTGAACAAAAGGGATCCAGAAGATCCATCTCGCTATCTTTTTGCACCATGACAGCTAGTCCACGAACAAGGTAATATAATATGACTATATATGCATCTACACGAGATTATAAATTTTTTATTTAGTAGTTTTTTGTTTAGATGGTAAGCCCAGGAGTACCTTTACACAAGATTGCAATTCTTCAGAATTTTGTTGACAAAAGGGATCCAGAAAATCCATCTCGCTATCTTTTTGCACCATGACAGCTAGTCCACGAACAAGGTAATATAATATGACTATATATGCATCTACACGAGATTATAAATTTTTATTTAGTAGTTTTTTGTTTGGATGGTAAGCCCAGGAGTACCTTTACACAAGATTGCAATTCTTCAGAATTTTGTCGTGAAATTGTATGTTAGTCTACATTCATTAATGACGAAGAGAATGATTTTGCAATCACGGTTAGTGCGACACTGATGGTGAGGATGAAGAACACATGAAGTGTTATTTTTTCTTATTTAGTCAAATGTTTGATATTTGTTTGTTGACAATTATTTTTTTTATGTGTAGATTCCCGTGCGTAGTGCAAATAAAGGGAGGTTTCCACTTAATGGAACACACTTTCAGGTTAACGAGGTGAGTCTAAGAATGTAACATACTTTTTGTATTACGAGTGCTGAAAGAAGAATGTTTATGTAGGTTTTTGTTGAGGATGAAACTAACAATGTGCTAATTTATGTACCTAAACAATGTTTATCCAATCTTCAATTAACATTTCTGTTCTGTGGAGCCAATATAACATCGACTTTTAAAGGTAAGAAAATTATGAATTTTGACAATTTAGAACTATTTTGAATACATGAAATTTACTTGATGAATATTAATTTCACAGGGTTACCTATGGAATGGATATACGTTGCCTTTAGTCAAGGTAACAGTAACTCTTTCCTCTCGTTACATAATAATTGCAACTTTTTTTTAATATTTTAAAATAACATAAAACGATAAAAGTAGTTGGCAAAGAATTGAACTTTCAATATTTAGAAATGATAAACACAGGTCACTTGGATTTCGCATGTTAATTTTGTAATCGAGGATTCAACAAAGAAACAAGGGTTATAACTGAATTAAGTAAATTATTCCATATTAAGACTAGCTCGCAGGGGAAAAGACTAGGCAGAGGAAGAAAAAAAAGACAAAATAGTCCGGTGGTGCATAAGAATTATAACATATATAATTGTTTAGTTAGATATGAGAAGTGTTTTTTGATGTTTATTTCAATCTAGTATTACTGCTTAAATGTAGTTGTATCTTGGCGTTCCTTTGAATAATTTAATATATTTTTTTCTAACATTTTAAATGCTTATCCAATTTTTGTATGTATATTAGAAATTGGTGGTTAAACTCTAACCTTTATAGCAAATTTATATTTGGAGGTGCTTGAACAATTATGAGGCTATACACTCCTCAATTGTTTTCTTATTCGAGGATGATTTAGAAAAAAAATTTAAAAAATTATTTTGATTTTGTAAGTTTTCTAACTTCGTATGTTATGTTGTGGAGCAGTGTGAGAATTTTTTATGGATATTCTTTAACAGTCCGGGGGAGTGTCTATTATTACTTTTTGGATCTCAGAGGGTGGTTTGTAAACTCTGTTCTATATAATTATATTGAGTCTTGTTACTGCTAAACCCGCTCAACATGTATAAGTTGTTACTTGAGGGTTGCGATAGGTTTAATATTTTCAGAAGTGCTCAGACATATAAGTTTTTTTGTCAATTTTTAGAACTAAGGTGGCAATGCTGATAAACATGTTTTTTTTTTCTTTGGTCTTGTTCATTACTCCTTGTGGCTCTACTTAGAATCTAGTATTGTTGTGTATATATTTTATTCTTAGAACTAAGGTGCTGCTATGGCGTGGATTTTATTTTCTGCCCTTTAAGTAATTGCTCTTTGTGAAAAATGCTTTTCAGTTGAGGAAATTTGCTGGCTAGCCAAGATGAGTCATAAAAAAGATCAATTTAGTTTGGTAGATGTGATGCTAAATATTTTGTTGAGTGATGCTTGGATATTCCCGGTACATTGTGGCTTTTGTTGCTGTCAATGAATCAGGTTGTCATGAGCTCATTAGTCGAGAGCAACTTGTCCTTTGGCTATACATCCACCGCTCTTTTTACTGTACTATATATACTAGTTGATAACCCGTGCAAAGCATTGGTCCGAGATTAAAAATATCAAATTAATATTTGCAGAAAATTGAACCTCATGTCCGCCTCATATTCGTACGAAACACGAATTGAAATTGAAATATTAGTATCAAATATTGAATTGGTAATCGTAAAAATTTGAATTCGATGAAAATGTACAATAAATAAATGCTATTAAATTATGTAATCAAAATGATTGAACGTAGGTGTAGTTTTGAAATTTCACCTTATAGTCCTATATAACTTAGTAGTTGTTATACTTGTTATAGAATTCTAACATGTTAGCTTCGTTACTAATAGTAATAGTATTCTTTTATGAAATGAATTGTATAATTATCTTTTTTTAAATACAACTTATTTAATATTACTTAATTATTGATAAAAATTGTTTTTCAAATTAAAATTAAATTAATAGATATTATTTTACTTATTTTAATATTATTTATTAAATCTAAAAATTGTTGCTAGTAATTGTTTTTTAACTTAAAAGTAAATAAACGCTGTGATGCCCACTAACGAATAAACTCATTAAATCAATAATTTTTAGTTTAAAAGTAAATAAATGTCAATGAAGTCATTTAGTATTACTTATTTATTGTTAAAAAATATTTTTCAATTTAAAAGTAAATTGATGCTTGGATATACACTAACCGATAGAAAACAAAGTCTACAAAAAATAGAAGTCAATTTGTGTCAATAGTTAGGATTTAATAATATAAAATTTTAAAAATAGTTACATAATTATTCGATGAATACCAAAATTTGATATTTTGATAGTTTTAATACTTTAGTACTTTTATATTTTAACAAACATGATTTCTCTTATTATTAATAAAGAGCATAGATACCCCTTCCCATAAAGTAGGCTTTAGTTATTCTTGTTCTTTTTAGTTGGATCTGTAATGATTCCTTCTTTCATGGTTTGGCTCGTTGGCTTTCTTTGATAGCCTATGGACAGCAAGCTTTTGAATTAGAAAAAAACCAAATATAAACTTTATAAGCCGTTTCAGCATGATATTTACTTTTAAGTTCTATTTTCTTAGATTATTAGTAAAAAACAAATAAAAAATCTATACTCTTTATTAATAAGTGAAATCATGTTTAAATGGAACACGGTACTAAAGTACCAAAGTACCAAATTTTGGTACTAGATAATTATATAATATCTATTTTTCTAATTATATTAATTATTTTTCTAATTATATAATTGTATTTGTATCTGTGGCTTCTTGTACTAGTTGTTGATCCCTTTCTTCTTGGCTTAAAATTTCATCCTCCTTAGAGTCCTGTCTGTCATTTTCCGAAGGAACATCACCAGTCATCTCAATAGAATGAACTCTGGCAATATTAGCAGTGTGTCGATTGCGATATCTTGTAATAAAGACTGAGCATTCGGAACAAACTAGTGCAAGTAATGTAAGGAATGCAGTGATGGTGAAAAGGCCAGCAAAGCTATATGCTGTTAAACTTGGACTGTCTCGTGATATATCTTCTGCTTGATACCCAGAGGCATATCCCTCCCCGAAATATTTCTTCTCAATCTGTTGGATCATTCCGTTTTCCATCACACCTAAAATTGCTTCTGAAATTGGCTTCGATAGGGGAGACCCAATCGGAAATGCCTGAAATATAATCGTCAATACATAATCAAGCAGCTATCACTTCTTTTTAATCTATTAAAAGTCAATGCATGCATGTCTCATTTATACAGGTGTCATGTCCATGACTATTAAAATGATATTGAATATACCTTTGATTTGATTAATATTAGTAGAAAATAATGTAAGATTATTGTGAATATAAGATCATAATCTGATGGTGGAGAAGGAGACTTACAAAGCCAAATCCACCAGTACTATAAGTACTTCCGACCATCTTATATTTAGAACCGTATCTGTGAAGGAACAGTTTCATGTAGGGAATCTCATCGTAAATGGCATCAATTCCTTCATGTTTGCATCCGAGAGAAAGGGCCTTATCAAAGTCCTCCATATTAGAATAACTTTTGGCTGGAATTCTCAAATTCTCTATAAATTCTTTTACGAATGAACCGTCTTGATGACCTGCGCAAGCTGGGATGTCTGCAGAGAGACTCAGCTGACCCACTGTTAATATTGAAGATAGATTCGCAGTGTAGCTCTGCATTAGTATGTATGCCAGGAACAACCACACCACCAGCACAAACCTTGCCCAATTATTACCCACCATGTCCTCTGCTCATGAAAAATATCGATTAGCTAACCATGTAAAGTGCAGCGATGTGTGTGTGTGTGTGTGTGTCTGTAGAAGCAAAGCACTCACTTTCAGGAAAGGCTAGAGCTGCTAACGGAAAAAAGATGAGCATTCCAGGTCGGCGTTGGCGATTTAAGGGACGCTCTAACATTCGGAGAACGAGTCCCACAAAAATAGCAGCCAGAACAATCGTGAGCCAAAGATCCCAACTCAGTGGCTTCAAGAATATCCACATGTTTTTTAGCTTGTCGGGTTCAGCTCTTACAACCATTACCACCCCAGACTCCGAGTAAGGAAGTGAAAAGTCAACATTCTTTTCTCGATGAGCCCTTATCGTTATATCACCAACTACTGCTTCAAATTCCGGAGTCTGTACACATACATAGTTGCTCATTGATTAATGGGAATTAGGGTGATACAAGATTAAATATAGAAATGCATAAATATTTAATTGTTTGTGCTCACCTTGGTGTCACTAAGCTTGTTGACTAGATCATCGTATGTTTCATTGCTGCCTCCACTGTCATTCACGATCCTAAAAGGAATAAATTCAGGTTCAAGTTTGAATGATAATGAAGCCACAGCAGCTCTGAAAACATCTATGACAAATCCATTGACGTCATATTTCTCGGTCTCACCAATTTTTTGCACATTAATAAATTCCCTAAACCCTGGTTTAATTGGAACTCCTACCCTTAGCGTTAGGCCCATTCCTGGTACATCCCATCCCTTGGGCTTCTCTGCAGAAACTCCGGGCCAAATGATTGGTTTGAGAACTTGATCAGCCGGTTTTGAATGAACTACTGTCTGATCTTTCTCAGCTGCACTTGCTAATTTCCGGCTGAAGCCTCTCTCTGGTGTCCAGTATCCAACAGTTCTATCACTTTTTCCAACTACGTTAATAATTTCTAAAATTGGAGCTTGTAACTGCCCATGCTTTAACTTAAATTCGCCGCTTAAGCCAAGGAATTCGGTTTTCAAGATTTCTTTAACAAGTTCTGGGCCTGCTTCTGATTTTCCCGAACTAGTGATGGCGCTTGATGCAATTAATTTTTCGTGACTTTTCTTAACCTGCGGGAACCTAGTATTCTCTACCGCTGTGGCTACTGCCCAAACCGTGTCGTACGCTCGCAAACAATACATATCAAATTCCTCTCTAATCTTTTCAGCATGTTTAGGTTTCTGCTGCATCATCAGATAGTTATTTGTATTCCACCTGGTTTTAAAATCCTCCAAATTTTTTGATTCAGGTACATAAGACCTTACGCCTAAAACACCTTCCATTGACTCAATAGTTGCAGCATCCAAGGCGCTTAGCGAACTGGATAAAGTGTGGGTGATGATCCATGCTGTTCCTTTGCTCATCAGTCCCATCTTATTCGCATAAGAAAACAGGCGAGAAGCAAAGTCAAGAGAAGTCACGTGAACAAGAAATACCCGAGTTCGCATACTCCTCAAGTTGTCTAGCTCTTGCCTTACATCAGATTCATTGGCAGAAGATGAGATTGTAATCATGTAGGATAGCTGAATATTTGCTTTCTGAAAGGCATCGGTCAGAGAAGGGATGAAACCGGTACTGGACTTTCCGTCTGTCTCATCTTGATGAATCACAACTACGGCATGCCATCCGAGTTGTTGGACAAAAGAAGTGATACCTTCCAGTTGAGAATCATCAGACAGCGTGGTTTGAATAAAATACGGATTCCTTGAAGGCCACAGCGACCAGCTTTTCATAGTAAATGAGATTACTGGCACCTGAGAAATCACTCCAAATTCTGCAACAAATCTAGCTTCATTATCATATTGTGGCCCTATAATTGCAACCACCTGGTCCTCGTCAACCAACTCCAAAGCTGCATGAACAAAAACGTGTGAGGTTAATCACTGGCATATATCACAAAAAAAAAAAACTACATATAATTAATCAACGACACGAGGATAACCTGCTGAAGCTGCAGTAAGAACATTCTTAGAATTCTTGGGATGTAAAGCCAATCTTGTAGTGTAATGCGGATTCTTAGAGTAGAAATCGGAGATTGCCATGGATATGCAAGAATTGGCCACAAAACCGATGGATGAATCGAAATCAAGAATTAAACCAATATTAACAACATTTCGATTCTTCGAGTCTAAAGCCGTACTTGTTTTATTTTTAGCAGAAACTAAAATGAGACTACTAGTAGTAATAATGAGCAAAAGGTGGAGGTATAATTTGGAGAACCTCATTACAGCTCAATTATTCGGAGTACTTACCGGAGCTTGTGAACTAATTATGTCATGATACGGCAAGAAACATATACAAGTATATTTCCGGTATTGACTAATAAAATTAAAAACTTAATTAAGAATTAATATAAAAAACTTACAGTGACTTGAGTGATTTCCAGGAAGATACCGCTTATTGGATTGTGTAAGATTGTAATTAGCTGATGCTGAGACTTTCCGCATTGAAATTTTTCTGAATTTTAATTCAGTACTCAACATGATTTATAAATTTTAACTATAACATGTAACTTATTAATTGGCTATAATGTTGGTGAATAAAGTGAATTATTTAATAAAAATTAATTCAACATAATTGTGTATTTCGGATTAAAAGAAGTACCAAAAATAAGTTCTTACCCACCGCGGTTTGCTGGTTGAAGCTGTACTTTAGGGGTTTACCACCCCAAGTTCTTTGAATGCACGGATTTAAGTAGGGGCCTCATTGGTTATTTAAAAAAGAAAAGAAAAACTAAGTTCTTGGATTTATGCTATCATACAAACATCTATTTGGATAAAGGAAAGTACCAAATAAGACCAACATGTACTTGGATTGGTTCAAAGTTTAGAATCTTGAACCAAAATGCAGATTCCGTCTTATTTTTGACCCTAATGATGCAGAAAATCATGTGTATTTCTTTTCTAGATTGTCTGAACTTTGAAAAGTTACAACGACGTCGTGAACTTGCGGAGTCTAGCATACAAACAATACAAGAAGTTCTCATATTCCTAGTGGAAAATAGTACATGACCCTATGAATATTTTTGTAACATGCTAGTATTATTTGTTGAAAAATGTTATTTTCAGAACGGTTTTTTTTTTTTTTTTTATATTTTTCACAGCAAATTAATACTAAAATCGTGTGTTTCATATGATCAAAGTGATGTGCCATCTTATGAGGAACCATTGTACAGCATTTACTTGTGTATACAAGCATGAGCTTTAATTTATTAATCGCCACCATGATCAGTGTTAGTATAGGTCTGTTCTTGTATTACTTGTTGGTTGCCTCCGTCATGGCCTAAAATCTCATCCTCCTTTAAATATTTTTGGTCATTCGCAGTACTGATAATTGCAACATTAGGGTTGCTATATGTTGCAATAACAAATGAGCATACGGAACAAACATTACGTCATAAGTGGCCTGATGTATCGCTTTTTGAAAAGCGTTACAAGCATTTGGTTGCATTAGCTAAGCATTAGCTAAGAAATTGTTGCTCTATTGTAACACTACTGATTTAGTGTTACAATAGCCGTAAAGCTAGTGTTGCATGGAAGTGACGGTGTTGCACAACATGTAACACTAGTACTTGGTGTTACATTAGCTACTTTTTCATTTTTAAAAATATTAAAGTGAATATATTCTCATAAAATTAGAATTATTATTATATTTTGGATTATTCATGACTATTGAATGTCATATATAATATTATAAAAAATTTAAAGTTTATTATATTTTATTTTAGAAATAAATAATATTATATTTAAATAAAACAAGATATTTATAATATATAAAATGATATAATTAATGGTTTTATTAATCAAAATTAAAATTAAAAAAATGTTAGACACAGTTATCCATGTGAAAATGTCAGGGCGGTAATATTTACCTCAAAATTAAAACACATATACTATATTTTTTTACCTAAATAATAATTTAATATATATTTTTTATATAAAAAATTAAATAATTATTTGATTTCAAAAATATTTATTTACATTAAAGTAATTAATATATTTATGAAAAGTGGGAGTTTCGAAGATAAGTAAATTAATATTTTAAATATTAACTAAAATTTGTTTTATTAAATTTAAAATATTTAATTTTTTTCATAAAAATAGAAATTAAATATTTATTTGATTTCAGAAAAAGATATAATTACATTAAGTAATTTATAATTTTTTATAAGTAAGATAGTAGTTATATACTAGTTAAGATATCTATCTACTAAGTTTAAAATTAAAAAATATTAAAAATAATTAAAATATATACAAATATAAAATTAATATTGGAGTAAAAATTGTGGGAGGTGAATTATTAGAGCGGCAAAAGTCCCGCTCATTTTTCACAAGCGGTTCAATATTATCTCAAACATCGGCCCATATTCACCTCTCCCACTCCCTCTCTTCTCCCTCGAATCTCACCTCCCTATCTCTCTGAACCTCACCTCGAATCTCACCTCCCTCTCTCTCTGAACCTCACCGGGCACACTGCCATTTTCTTCTCTGCAACCTTATCTTAATTAAAAGGGCTCAATTAATTAATGGATTGAGACTAGTTCTTCAAATTAGGTTTCGATGTTGAGTTTAAATAGGGGTTTCTTTAATTTGAGTTCAATTAGGGCTTCTCTATTTTTGTTTGCAGGGCTTCTTCAGATCTTCGATTTGAGGACTTCGATTTAAGGTATTTTAGCTCTTTTTATTTTTTCAATTTTTATTTAATATGTGTAGTTTAATTCATATTAAAATATGTAGTTTAATTTCAGGTGTTATATATTGATGTTGCAATGAATTGAGTTTTTTTTCACTAGTTTTATATGTATCTATGTATGATTTTGTAAGTATGTATAGAGATATACGATGATTGGTTTTGATGAGTTGAGTGTTGAATTAGGACAGAGAATAGCATCTCGCAATTTATTACAGGAACTCTTTCTGGACATGTACCTAAATTTGAGCAATATAAACATGTGATACTTTTGGGTTTAATATCCATTTTAGAATTTATAACTGACTGTGGTGCTTGTAGTACATGATTTTGTCACTCATGTATTCAAAACACATCCTTTTTTAGGTTTGTTTTTATTCAAAAAACTTTTGCAAATTATTTATTTTTTTAAATCTTTAACTGACTGTGGTACTTGTAATACATGATTTTGTCACTCGGAGCAATAAGTGGAAAATTGAACAAGAATACAATCTCGCTACTCATCAAGACAGAAAATGTAAGTCTTTCCACCAACATAAATGATTTGCTTTTTTGCTGCCTTCTTTTGTTTCACTTATACAAAGGAAAACATGTGATTGTTATTGACTTCTTCACGGAAGAAAGTCATAATATAGTTGTACATCTAGTCTTTGCGACTTTTATTTTAGTTGAATCAAGACATCCATATTGTAGCAAGATGTGAATTCTGTGTTGGGTGTTTGTTTATGGTTGCTAGCAGGCCCCATCCAGATTATTTTTGAAGTTAGTTGAATTTTTTCATGATCAGTGCATAAGCTTGAATGAATTAGTTGCGGATGCCACAAAGTACGAATACTAACTTCTAGCTTTGCATGATCAATTTAACATAAATAATATTAATAGTATCCGAGGATTGTTCATTTGGTACATATGACAGTAAAAAGAGTTCTGAAACAGCATCCAAAATTCTCTCTGCTGTTGATGGTATTGAAGATAATCTCTACTATTTTAGTGATGTGATATCTGCGGGGATTCCTGATGTTGGGAGGTTGATTACTGACAACTTACTGAAGCTTTTGATATTTCCTTACCTTCTTCCTTCTATGAGGAGGGAACTTGTCCATGTAATAGTTCCTCGTACCAGTTTCTTACTTATCAAAAATTCAATGTATGACGCACCTTTTTTGGGCATAAATACTTACTTCTTTAGCGTTCATGAATGTTTTGTCTAACCTTGTATTATAAATCTACCAGGGAACAATGTCTCATGCTGTGGCCTCTCTATGTACTTTGTTGCATTTTGCGCTTTGTAAAGATGAAAGATCTGGCAAACACTGTTGCTGATGCCCTTTTCTGTCACATTGAAGCCTTTACTC
>PHNY01015994.1:10221-22077 GCA_003724115.2 Anethum foeniculum
TCCACTGGTGCATTTGCTCTTCTTGAATTAATTATAATATCTATGTTGTTTGTTATTTATTTGTGACCCTCGTATAGAGTGCTGATTATGTTTTGCAGATCACAAACAGTAAAATTAATATAGCTTTACCAACTTGACTGAATATTTGAGACTTTTGGCTATTTACTATTCCCTCAGCAGGAGTCTCTTTCCTTTTTATTGATAATAAGTTTTGTGTTTGCTCTAGTGATTTTGTGACCGATGGAAAAAAAGCATCGTCATTAATGGCAGATGGTAATTTAACGGCTTCACAACCTTCTGGATATCAACCTGCTTGGGTGGGGGCTCATGGACAAAAATCGATGGCTGACATTGTTAAGATGGGTAAGCCGCAGACCAAGGCTTCCAGTACACCGGCGTCATCTCATTACAGTGGTAAGCATCAATTATACAGAGTTAAGAGATAAGATTAATTTGTATTCAATTGATGTTATTATTTAAGAGTTAAGTTAATTGTAATTTGTTATGAAGTTTAAATTTTATGGTAGTAGGGTAATTAAAGCTGTTTCCTGATTAGTATTAAGAAGCAAATAATTATTTAAGTAGTTTCCTCACTAGTAGGATTAGTCTTTAGGGTTCTCCTCCTTCACAAGGAGACACAATTGTATTAATATTATTACAGCTTATTAAATTATTAAGTTGAGAATGTAAGTCTCTTTTATGGGTTACAATCCATCATATTCTCTCTTTTGCAATTGGGAAGGGAAACCCTAGAGCTAGCTATTGATTTAGTCTGGTTTTTATCCCTGAGGTAGTAGGTTCTCTGCAGTTACTCCACCAAAGTCTGTCTTTGTTACTGTTCTATACCATATATCTATGTTTTTACATTCTGTCCTACATCAGTCACCCTGTTCATGCACCTCTATTTAACAAGTTAATTGAAGGTTTTTCTTCTTTAGGGGATCATGGCACCAAGGTTCCAAACTTATACGTTGAGCCAGGGGCTGCGCCTGACGAATGGCCCGTAATGGAACCACCGCAAGCAAGCATGACATCCGTTTTTCAGTCTCACACAGATTCCCAGCTGCATACAGATCAATCCAGCATACCTTCTGAGAAGATTAATCTGCAAACCCATTCTGAGCCCGAGGAGGTTGAGCCAGAAGAGGATAGTTCGGTTGAAAACCTTGACCACGTTGGCTCTGCTTCTGTTTCCACTAGAAATCTGCAGGTGGATAATCCTGGAGATGCATCTCTAACTGATAATAACATGTATGAAAAAATTGACTCCTACCAGTCTCACCACCATGCTTTCCAGAGTGAGGAAGGTGCGCACTTTTTGTTTATCCCTTCAATAATTATTTTACACGTGTCTTTTCAATATTCTTTAAATTTAGCTTATGAATTCTGAATTTGTCATAAGGAGAACTTTTAATGATGAAAGTTTTGTTGTCCTTGCTGGTTTGCAAGATCTGACTGCTAGATGCAAATATATTTATGCTATTTGTAGACAGCGAGTTATGCTTTATGCAGAACTGGAGGTGTATGTAGATTTGCAATGTCAAAAATAGACAATAAATTTTTGGTTTTCCAGATTTCCGTATGCCTAGCCCATCTGTTTAACTCGTTGACTGAGGAATTGGTTAACAGAGGAAATCGATTTTCTTTTTACACTGTTCAAATCGATATCTTTTGTGTATACCTGAGCACCTCTACATTTTAATTGTTGAGTTCATCTCTAAACAGTTTATGTGTCCATTAGTAATTAAGAACTAACATATCTGGCACATAGCTGACATCGAAGGCATTTAGCTGATATATGATGCGAATTGTATATGATGTTTTCAACGTGACAGTTATGATGATATATGTAATGATTTTATTGATTATAAAAGATTCAATTCATTGACACTGTGTTCCAGAATGAATGAAGGAAAAAAAAAGAATGGAAAATAAGTTATTTTCTTCTCTCAATCTTTCCAAAAGTGGGAAGAAGATTTTGGGGACAAATATACAAGAATTTTCTTTCCAAATCTGTAGAGATCTATTCTTTTCTTCCTTAAAAAAGTATTTGGGAACAAGCTGAAGAAATCAAATCTTGAACTTTCTTTTCTCTTCTCTCCAAAAAAGTTTTTGGAACACAGCGTGAGTTTCTGGATACATAAGTTGTGGGTGAATGATTTGCAATTTGAGATAAATCAGATGGCTGTCAGTTATGCAATAAAACTTTATAACTTCAGCTATTATAACAGTTTTTAATTTTATGGGTTACTGGCTGCTAGTTTGTTCGATTCTAGTCTAATGAAAATTGTTCTTGTAACTTGTTCTCAGTGGAAGATGTCAAAGCCTCAGTGTCATCTGAGACTGCAAACATGCATCAACTAAGTATACAGGAGGAAGATCATGAGGTGGCATACGAGGAAGACGTCCCTTCTGTTGTAATTCCAAATCACCTGCAAGTTCAGAGTGCCGACTGCTCACACTTGAGTTTTGGTAGCTTTGGATCTGCTCTTACAGGCTATTCTGACCCTTTTGCAACTAGGTCTTCTAGAAGTAACATGGAAGAGACACATTTAGAAGCAGATGCTCCAGCAATTGGGCACTCAGATATTAGGTGTTTGCTATCTTCATGAATAACTGTTCACTTATGTCATCTTTTTTATATGACGTCTCCCTTACGGAATTTTTCTCTGCAGAAATTCTGAATACTATGGAGATGAGGCTATTAGAGCTGCTGCAGATGCAAATCTAGTTCATAGAACTAGCGGAGATCCTGCAGGTTTTGATTCACCATCTGCTCCACAAGAAAAATTGTTGAAGCAGGAACACTCTGAAGTGGCACATGGGAATCAATATGCCTTCCCCTCGTCTTCAACTGGTTATACGTTTGAAAATGCGCAACAGTTGAATGGCATGAACGCCTCATATAATTATTCTCAGACGAGCGCTCAGATGCAAAATATTACTCCTTTCTCAAGCTCAATGGTACATGCTTGATATGTCTGCTTGTATATTTGTTCCAATCTCGTAAATGCAGAGATCAAACTTTGTTAAAAGAAACAATTTAGAAAAGATCTTACAGTTCAAATTTGGAGTCCGAGATGATAGAGCGTTTTAAGGCCGAAATTTGGGGTGGTAGATATTTTAGATGGACCGGAACTCAGAAACTTCTTATCTCCCTGATATTTATTAGTCTTGTGCTGGTCTTTTGTTAAATTTCTTCAAGACCTGAAACTTTATGAATCCAACATAGTAACATTAGTTGCAATTAATGTGATAAGCAGACAAAGTGTTGCAGGTGAGGAGAGAAAAAAGATAAGACTGGTGTTGTTTCTTGTAAAGTGTTTTGTATACTTGATTTTAGTGTTTCTTTTGATAAGGCTAATATCTGTGGGTGAATTTTGTATCTGTATTAGTTTACTGTTTGTTTATACAAATATGATACCTTTGCCTGTATATTTACATATGTTTCTTACGAGATATGTTGTGAATTCTTTAACAGAAATGAATTATTTCTCTACTTACCTCATTTATTGGGAATCGCAGGCTTCGTTACCAAATACTCTGTTGACAGCAAATGCTCATCCTGTAAGAGAGTCTGAAATACCATACTCGCCTTTCCCAATGTCGCAGTCGATGCCTAATAAGTATGCTAACACAGTATCTTCCATTGGTAGCTCATCAATTTCTGTTGCAGAGGTACGTGTTTTATCCTTGCCCAAACTAAATATTGTGTACCTGATATATTAATTTTTGATGAGATCTGGCTCATATACTATTATTAACGAGGAATCGGATCTTAAATGTATATTAACTTTTTCCGACAAGGATCCCTCTTTCATATTTGAACTTTGTTTTTCTTCCTTTGCCCATTCTTTATCTTTGATGTTGTATATACATGTCCCTGTGCGCATGCATGATGTGTTAGCTTATCTATGCATTTATATGTGGGTGTCTGTGTGCTTAAATGGTTATGGGGATATTTGTACTTTACTATTTAAGCGGAAGTCGAGTTTTTTCGTTGGTTGTCATAATATTAAATGTATACCTATATAGGGTACTGCTCCACTAGAAACCAATATTAGGTTAGAATCTAGAAACCTGTCACGATCCGATATATATTACAGTATAATATATTACTCTTTTGTCTATAATTGTTACATTGAAATCTCATTAACATTTTAGACACTGTGTAACTGCACCAATGGTTTAGGAATTTAATATTCCATGATTTTTTATTAAATGGTAAGTGTAGCACACATGGTACTCTGTTAGCAAAGATGAAACGATTGAATTCTGCTCCCTACCAGAATTAAACCAGATTAGAGAATATGGTTCCAGATTTGTAGGTTTAGTCTAACTTTCCTGTTACTTGATTTACTTTTCTGCTTAGCAGGCTTTGAAGACCGGTTTTCAGTCAGTGCAGTCTACTCAACAGAACCCTTCTGGGACCAGTGTTGCCACAGGTCCTGCACTACCTCAACACCTTGCTGTGCACCCTTACTCCCAACCTACTCTTCCTTTGGGACCTTTTGCCAATATGATAAGCTATCCTTTCTTGCCACAAAGCTATACATACATGCCATCTGGTTTCCAGCAAGCATTTGCTGGTAATAACACGTACCATCAATCTCTGGCAGCTATGTTACCTCAATATAAAAGTAGTGCATCAGCCAGCAACTTGCCTCAGTCTGCATCTGTTCCTTCTGGTTATGGTGCCTTTGGGAGTTCAACAGCCATTCCAGCAAACTATGCTATGAATCCAACAGCTGCCTCCCCAGCAGGATCAACCATGGGCTATGACGACATTCTGAGTTCTCAGTACAAGGATAGCAGTCATTTAATGTCCCTTCAACAGGTATGCTATTATGCAATCCATATATCATTGTTTGATGATATTTGCCTATTAGGTTGTGCATCAGTTCCCTGTTTCAATTTTGAAAAGTGTTAATATGTTGTAGATAGTAGTGAAGATGAGAAAGAAAATATATGAACTTGTTTCGAAGAAAATAAATAATTTGGTAGGAATGTAGGATATAATGCAACACGTTTTGTAGACCCATATGAAAGGAGTTGACTGGTGGTGCATATACTAAAAGTTTCTAGACTGTTTTTCAACTTAAGTGGATATAACTTTTTGATTGTTATTAGTAATAATAATTTTTGCTAAGCTAGTCAGTGGATAGGGAAGACAATCTGATAAAAGAACACCAGAAAAGAAGCAAAGGGAGAGACAACTTCACATCCATTGTATGTGAACGTCTTCCTTTGGGTACAGCTACTTTAGGGTTGAAACTTGCAGATGATAGTTTGGTTTTAGAAAGAAAATCGTGTTTATACATCTGAGACCCCTTTTTTTATTTTGAATTTCTATTAGAATGATAGTTCGGCTATGTGGCTTCATGGGCCTGGTTCACGAACAATATCAGCCGTTCCAGCAAGTACATATTACAGCTTTCAGGGGCAGAATCAGCAGCCTGGTGGTTTTCGGCAAGGTCAGCAGCCTTCACAAAATTACGGAAATCTTGGGTACCCAAATTTCTACCATTCTCAGACTGGTGTACCATTGGAGCATCAGTCGCAAAACCCAAGAGACGGTGCTCTTAGTGGATCTCAAGGCCAACCAAAGCAGTCTCAGCAGATATGGCAAAATGGCTACTAACCTCGTCATCTCTGGGTTTCTCAGGGTCTTGTATCGAGTGTGAGAGTGGCTGATATAGCATCTCTGTTGGTTTAATAAGATATAAATGTCTTGAAGAGAAGTGATTCGCTGCTGCCCTGTGCGGTTAGAGGTTGTATTCTACGTGTTTATCTGTCTGTTAAATGTAACGTAGGTACGCTTCACGAGTGTTGCTAATTTGAGTTGGTTAACATTTAACTTAATGTTTTTGTCAGTTTGTCTCTCCGATCTTTTTTTAGTTCTGGTTTCTAGTCCGATATCATGTCCTGTGACAATATCGTTGCTGGTTTGAGTTTATTTAATTGTCAAACCTGGCATGAACTAATTGAAACTACTGCTGCTTTTTTTAATGCCATCTTAGATTAGCTCCCTTGTCCAATCAGTCACGTAAACTTGTATCTTGTAGTCAAGTCAATTGAGCTCAGTGTTTGTAAAGTTAAAAATCGATTCAACTAGTGAATGACAAGTGCTTAGATTAATTGGGAGACTCTTTGTGTACTCGGTTCAACAAATTTTTGAATAAGAAAGCCCATAAAGAAAAATAAAATAAGTTGGTTTTAAAGATATGCTTATATTTTATTTTAGGTCCGAGTAACAAAAATAAATTAATAAAATCCGAGTAAAAGAAAAAGTAAAAAAAATAAAATTTGAACACGAAACCCATTGCATATAGGATTTTGAGAGAACCAAAATCAAATTTGGTAGCATATAGGATTTTGAGAGAACCAAAATCAAAATTGGTAAAGGATTAGAAGCCTAATGTCCTATATACACCAATCTCTAGTTTTATTTCTCCCCAAAACATTACTGACAAAGATATTAAAGCTTGGAGTGAGAAGACAAGATTTACACCAATCTCTAGAAGATAGCAACTACGTGTAGTAAAATGGATCCACGATACATCCCGGAAACATCCAAACATTTGGAGGAACAACACGAGTTTCTATGGAAGGCTTACAGATCAATGGTTCATGAACTGCAGAAACTTAAAGTGGAGGAAGAAATGCTAATGCGTAAGTTTTATGAAGTCATATCAGCTCAAAATTTAAATAAGAAGTCTAATTCAAAATGAGAAATTCGGTATATATATAGTCGACGTCAAAGGGATAAATATGTTCGAGGTGTGCAATCACACATGTCCTACTGATCAAGAAGGGCACATTATTTTTACAATATTAATATTAAAAATTAAAAATATGTAAACATTACCATTATATTCACACATAAATAAAATACATTTATTGCATATATCATCTTTCATTTAAAAAATAATAATTTTCATCCTTTTTTTTATATTTTTGCTAAATATTTTATTTCATTCTTCCCGACCAAACACAACATTAGAGCGGGAAAGAAGAGGAAAAAAGAAAAACCCAAGTAAAAACAAGAGTCACACGTTTGATCCCATATAAGTATTCACTTGTATATGTTAACATAACTCTAAACTCTGACCAAAACATTGTACACAGACAGTCATCCTAGTACACCGGTATGAGGATTAACAACACCATCTAGCTGCCTGTTTTTATTGATTACCATTTTACAACTATTACACAAATCTCAAGTAACCCGGTACAAAAATATGTAAATACATCAAAATTAGCTCCTTTTCGACCAGATGATCCTCGTCTCCGCGCCAAATGCCATCTTCATTAGCTAGAATTAATAAGAGAAAATTCAATCAAAAAAGGACTTTGTCAAATGTCAACCCATGAAATTAAATGCAATTCAAAAAATCCTACTTAATTCTGTTTAGCATGCTTAAGAAAAACATTACCTCAGCAGAGATCTTGCAAGGTGTTCACGTGCTGTTGCCAGTGCTTGACTGATTGTCTGTAAAGCAGAGCCTCATATAAGCATGTGCTATAAGCATGTGCATATTATCCATGACAAAAAATCTGATTTCTAATGGTGATGGCCAAAATGTATGTCTAAGTTTGAACATGCCCGTTATTATTCTTTTCTATAACTTAAAAAAAAAAAAAAAGTATCCTACATTTAACGATTATAGTGGGCATCTAATTAAAAATCCTGGGGAAGAAATAGAGTGCATGAGATTTTCAATGATGGTCTGATCATCAAAAATGAGTGTCAACAAAAAATAAATTGTTTCAATCAAAATATTAACATTCTTATTAAAAAATTAGCACTATAACCAAGAAGAAACAATTAGAAAGATATAATCTACAGTTCACGTTTTTCTCTACTGACAGGTGTAGAGAATGAAAATCATAGTACATTAATACCTGCTCAGACAAAGGAGCCCCTGAATCCACACTATGCGTTGCAACCTTCCCAGCTATGACATTTGCATCAGTTTCAAGAACAATTCTGCACAGTATATGAAGGTAGGCATGTTACGATGACTTCTTTTTTTTTACCAACTATTACTTTTTAAAATAAGCTAAAGCCCTGAAAATTTTGTGCTGAAGAGATAGGAGTGATCTTTTCTCCTTCAACAACTTGCAACTGGAAGCAATTTTTCCTGATGTTCACTTATAGATTAATCGTTCACCTAGCCTAACTGTCTAATCAATCGTACAAGCAAAAGATGCATCCAATGAATTGTGCATTGATTGCAGACAGAATCGCTGCTTCTAGAATATCTAAACACAATAATAAAAATTTGCATCATATAATAAAAAGTTGGTTGCGAGTGAGAAACAGAAACTTAATTACTTTATCTCTGGCTTAACCAAAGAAAAGCATAAGTAGGTATTTTGAAGCCATGTACAGACATAAGGAGGCCTAGCAGTCGAACCACATCTATGTTTTTGGAAGACGGAAATGTTAACTAAATTCATTAAATATTTTTTAGTGGTTTGTGTACAGAGCATTTTTTTTGTTCATATATTTGACACTAGTAAAAGAAGTGATAAAACTAAGCTGTTTCACTATTTGCATCCGATTTAACCTTGCAGATTTATGTCAGTCGATCTTTTTATAGTCATGACTACCTCTAGGTTGCACGGGGAAATCGAATTATAGGAACCCTACAACTTAAAGTCTTGTATCAAGTATCAACCACTTATTATGCACATCATCTGGGAAATTTAGCAGACAATACCTTTTTAAAAAAAAAAAGATTTACAGTTATCAAACGTACCCGCCATCAACAATTTCATCAAGACACAGAAGAATAAGATCCAGATTCTCAAGTGCCTCCCTCTTTTCTACATTGCCCCTAAAAATTTGAAGATGCCAAGTTAGATATCAAAACTATCATGAAGATGCCAACATATAAAAAAGCTAAAAGACTAAAGAACAACAAATATTATAGTAAGATACCTAAGCAGAAGGCCAACTGCATCAAAAAATCCTTGAAGGACAGTGGCCAAGATTAGCTCATTTTCATCTTCACCCCCAGTAACAAAGAAATGAAGGTCCTGCACAAACTTGTACACAACAATACTGTTCTCAAACATTGCTATCTCCGCTGCATGGATAAACATGTTATTAGTAATTCATTAATGATGTGATACACACATGTTATTAGCATGTGGGTATAAATGCAACTAATCGATGCAAAAGTTCAAGAAAATTATTGTCTGATTATAGTTTGATTAACAGTTCCACAAATAGGTTGAGATCATAGGAGATGTGTGCAAGCACTGACATCGGTATGTTAACATTGGTACTTATAAACTTTATTAGAGATATGCTTCAGTAAGATTCGTAAGTCTAATGTGATTGCATACAAGTACATTGCATGCCAGAATCTCGAGAGCTTCAAAAGGATGACATATCAGTGTACTAACTAAAAAGAAACCAAGAAATCAGATTTCCACTATAAACAAAACTGTACCTTCTGTCCGCGCATTTGTTTTCTGGGTCTTAGTAAAAACTGATTTCTCAAAAGCTTCCTTTGCACTATTTGTTGGCCAGTCATCGGAATAGTACTTGACAGCTACACGTTTCCCTTCGGAATCTAGAAGAAGAATATTTTTCACGGATGGGCAGGCTTCCTGCAAACAGTAGGTTAATAATATAGCATTAAAGTCACTTGTTCGTTATTCATGATACATGAACCAGATTCTAACAAATTCCCCATATCCCCTTAGAAAACCTGCCACATACTACTGTTTAAAATTTTGAGACCGTACAAGCTATGGCTGAATAAATTTTTACAAAGAAGGGACTGAACAATATCGGGACTCAATTTAAAATTGTATCAGTCAACTTTAATCAACAAAATTTGAACACGAACTATACATAGAAAGTTATAAGAGTCTGGAAGAAGGTGAAGACCAAATGCAGACAACTTAATTTCATTGGTATGCATATTTATTTTATAAATTATTAAAACAAGTTGTACATTCTAGATTACACGATTACAGTCTACTTGAAATTAATTTGTTGGGTTTAAATATAATTAACATGATTCTGTTTGAATTCTGATTGATAGTGGCACGCTTCATTTTCGTCACTTGACCAAGTTCAACAACTATGTCAAATACATGTGTTGCAGGTAAAATGGGTAATTCACCATTACGTATGCAAGTGAAACGGGTTATTGCCAGTTATGACATTCTTATTGATATTCAACAATTACAACTAGTTGGACATCATGTAGGTAGTTTCTTGGTTAATGTTGATCTTTCAATGTCAAATTTAAGCTGAAATTCAATAATTCAAACACAATATAAGAAAAGAAAAAGGAAGCTAGTATGATCATATTGATATGGATCTGAATCTAATCTAATAACATTAAGCAGCAGGGATCTATATCTAATCTAGTCATCATTTACCACAGTTTTTCAAAGGATATAAAAATGAAAATAATAGTAACATGAACAATAGTATATCTAAAATCTTAAATATGTAAATGGGCATTCAATTAAATTAGACTACAGCCAAAAAAAACTGAAGGCGGAGCACTATTATATCAGAAATAAACAAAAATGATCAAACGAGGTGAAAGGAGACATTTGGGGGGCAAGAAACACGCAACGAAGTGAATAAAAGGATAAGTAGAACTGACCATTCTGAGCGACACAGAGAGAGAGAGAGAGGAACTTCCTGGTTTGGAGTAAATAATTTCGGATGTTCGCCCTTTCTGCTACAACGCTAAAGTTGTTTACAAAATTGTCATAGGAGTAGCATATTTAATTGCGTTTCCAAAAATAAATGTTACGAGGACGAATCAATTCTTGGTTACAACTGACATGCACAAAAAGTCTGGGCCCGAAAATCTGGCCCGGCCCGATCCAGTCAAAGCCTGGTCAAGCCCGACCCGGTCAAAGCCCGGCCCGGTCAAGCCCGGGCTTAGAGCCCTTAATGGACTCTATATTTTGGAATAAAGCCCGGCCCGGCCCGGTAATAGCCCGGTCTTTTAAAAAGCCCGGACTTCGGCCCGATCTGGATAAAAGCCCGATTAAAGCTCAATTTAAGCCCGATTTTTATTCAAATAAATAATAATATTATCCATAGATTTAATTTTAAAAATACTTATAATAAATTAGTTCATTAGTATTTATATACTGATAGTGAATAAAATACATTTTTTGATATTATTTATAAATAGATCGAATTTTAGATTGAAAGAACCTAATTTTATAATTATGTTATATGATCTCCAAACTTGTACAATTATACTAAATAATTTTACAATCTATTAAAGTTTTAATTATCTAAATATTGTAGTTGTCCAGTAGGCAGGCAGTAGCAGTACTAGATACTAGTCCAGGTCAAATGCAAAATGCAAATAAATAAACATAATAAACCAGTACTAGATACTAGTCCAGGTCAAGTGCAAAATGCAAATAAATAAACATAATAAAACAGTCAACCGCGTCCGCAGTTTAGCTTCAGCATCACATCCCCTTTCCCCCTTTCGAATTTTCTTAACCCTAGCCCTAATTTGGAGTGCACTGGACTATCTGCAGCAATAAAACATCAATTAAACGACTATAACAACTCAGTCACCCACTCACTCAATTAAACATCAATTAAATGCACTGCAGACCGTAGAGTGTGTAATATTAATATAGCTGTAGTATTTTTTGCAATTTTCAGAAATGTAATCAGCAGTAGCATACTGAGTACTGAGTAAAGGCAGTGAACTAGTGAAGTAGAATTCAGACTTCAAAGTGTTTATAACTTCTGTAAAAAATTATGAAATATAAGTAGATTTTTATCATCAACTCATCTTTATATAATTTATACATCATATACATTTGAGATTTCTATTATTTTAT
>PHNY01016003.1:3723-26736 GCA_003724115.2 Anethum foeniculum
AAACCTGCACCACTGGCATGTTGGGCCCGATAAGTTGCAGCTAGATTTGGTATGAGGCTGGACGCCGGAATTCAGGGATAACCAATAAGTTGGTTCTTCGGCAGTCTTGTACAACTCTATCAAGCCACCACTATATTGGATGCGTGGCCTCTTCCTCGCCACCGGGTTGACTCGCAAAAAAGTCTCAATTGCGGTCCACTATAACCGCATATCTATGACACATTAACAATTCAAAGCAGTATATAAAGAAATATATGTGTGTGTGTGTGTGTGTGTGTGAGTGTGAAGCATGCATATCCTAGCTTGAATAGGAAAAAAAAATTAATTATTTACAGCAATCAATCGGCTTTCCTCAGTCAAGAAAGCCTCGTCGTCCGGGAGTTGGTCTATCGGAACCTTTTTCCCCTTCTTCTTCTTATGCGTCTTCTTATACCACAAACCTTTTGGTGGTTTCTTTCCAACAAAATTCACATATTTCTATACATCAACAATCAATCAAAAAACAAACAAGTCATTACGAATTAAATCTAAAACAGTCGTATATATATATATATACATACACGTACATACTCATAAACTGAAAATTTGTACCTCTTCCCATTCACCAAAACCCTTTGCACCTGCACTATGCAGAGTCTTGAGCTTCTGCCGGTTGCTGGAACCAACTCTGGAGCGATGTGGTGGGCTTCGCTATTCCAATACTCGATAAGCTCCTTCCAAAACTCCCCCGGGTTCAATTCTTCAAGAGTTTTGCCCGTTGCCTTTGCTTCTTCCATCACCTTAGTCTTCGTCTCGTTCAAAATATGCTTCATTTCATTTTAAACGTGCTTGTAAATACTGTCATAAGCATCTTCTACGTTCTGTTCAGGTTTATGTGTGTAGTACCTCTACGTTCGCCTTTGCAGTTATGAACCCGACCAACACAGTCGGTTTTAATAAAATAAAATTTTTCGTCCAACTGACGTGCACTGTTGGTAGTTGAGAGTATTAACTCTGACATAAAAATGACCGAAATCATGGTCGGTTTAAAATAAAAAATGACAGTCGGATATAACGGTCGGTTAAATATGACGTGTCCTCAGGCATGAAACGGTCGGTTTTGTCAGTCGGGTTTCCTAAGTTAACCGACTTTAGAAATGGTCGGATAAAAGTATCCTGGTTACGGTCGGATTAGGCGGTCGATTAATATTTATAACTGACTACTTTTTGTAGCGGTCGGTTTAGAGCGCGGAAAAACAACGGTCGGTTGTTATTCGGTCCGAAAACACCACGTTTCTTGTAGTGCTAGGACAAATTTTATGTTGTTTTTGGAAATATATGTAGCAACGAGAGTGAGTTTTTAAATCTGTGGTGCCATCTCTATATGTAATCTTATAGCAGCCAAAGGAAAAGGAATTCGGGACACTTGAGAGTTGAGAATCTGACAAGGAAATGCTAGTTTTAACTTCAAAAAGCTCCAAATTTGATGTTCTTCGAACTAAAATGCAGTGTCTACTCATAGGAGATGAACAATCCTTTTTACTTGGTATGTTATCCGAAGAGATGGACGATCACCTCTACGCTTAAGAAGCAAATACTAGTCTTGTTTTAGCTTTAAGAGCATCTCCGGTGGTTGGCATCCTTCAAGGGATGCCGACTTTACCACATAGTTAAAAATATTTTTTTTAATGTTCAATTTCTTCAACATCAATTTTGACACTCTTTTTTCACAAAACACTCCAATAGTTGGCACTCCTAGATGTCAACTTCATTAACTTACATAAGTAATGTATAATATGAATAAAATTAGAGATATAATAGTTTATTCATCATTTGGAACAAGTCGGCACCCTACTTTATGGGATGCCAATTTTTGGCACCCCAAATGGGCACTTCACTTGGCATCCTAATTGCATCCCAACAACTCCAATAGAGTGCTAACAAGGGTGTCAAGCCACGCCGTGTCACATGGCGTTGACACCCTCTTGGCACCCACCGTTGAAGTTGCTCTAAACGATGTTCTAAAACATTCTTTAGCACAAGAAAGTGCTTCCTTTTTTATTCATTTTGTTCCTAAAGATGCTCTGATAAGAATTCAAATGTTTCATGAATACAAATGATGCATTAGTCAATCCAGATGGTATCGCTTCTCACTAAAAATTCATTGCGACCACATCGACTGCACTGCAAATGCTCTGATAAGAATGCAAATGCTCTGATATTTCTTAAAAATGTATTTTGTCTCCTTAACTAATCGAACATGTTGTCAAAGCGACACGAAAAGAAAAATTAATTACTAATCACTTTCATAATGATCGATTATTATAGTGTTAAATCTGAGCAGAAACTGAGAGACGGTATGAACATGACGGTGTGAACGAACATGTTTCACTCGTATTTAGCTGTTGTAAGCTGAGTTTTATTATAGGATTAGGCTGCACGTTTTGCATCAAATCTAATAATTAGATCAATAATTAACTTCAACCAGATTTGCATGCAGTGGCGGGAACTTAAATAATAATCGTTTCTGGGAACGTGTTGTAACAATAACCAAATGTACCTAAAACGTTTTCGTCCATATTGGAGTTGACATTAAAAACAATTATGTCCAGAAAGTATTTTGAATATAAATCCTTCATAATTGTACTTGCCAAGAGGTGATAAGAATGCATTATAAATTTAGCTTCAAGATATCAGTGTAAATCAACTGTATTTACAGGTCTCAGACTTTCCTCTGCTCAAACGTCGTCTGCAAACTAACAGGTACTTGCACGACCTCGAACTTTCACACAACTAATAGATTACGAAATCGCATTTTAGTTTCTTATATACTTTTTCTTTGAATGTATTGTCAAATTATATTTGAGCTTTCTTCAGACAGTATATGTTTATAGAACTTGCATAAGTTTGAAGTTAGATAACACAATCTGCTTTAGGGCTTGTTATTGGTTAGGTGTTTCCTTTCTTGAATAATGTAAGATCCTGTTAGGTCCTTTCCTTAACACTTTAAGGTTTTAGAGGAGATGGTTACTTAACATAGACTTCAGAACTTTGTTTAGGGAGGGTCTCAGGTTTATTAAATTATTAGGGTTTAGAGAGGGTCTGCAGATACGTCCATGTTTATGTATGTTGTTTATCCGTTCTTTGCGCGTGGTAGATCTTCATTAAAAGCAATGTAGATCTCACATTAGTTTTTTAAGCACACTTTGGAGTTCAAATATCTAAAATAGTAAAATCTTAAATCGGCCCTCTCTGGTATATGTCAGTAGCGCATCTTCAACATGCATCAAGGTGGTAACGAAGTTATATATTGCGTATTCCAGTTGGCTGTACTTTTTGCTATTGTTCATCTAATCTTCGTGACTAAAACACTTTATTGTTCGTCTAATCTTTGTGACTGAAAAACCTTTTTAGCTTATTCTGCGGCATTGTATGCTTCCTGGACCATCCAGCTTTCTTATATCCATATGATAACAACAATTTTGATAATCGTTGCTCTCGATATTTTTCTTGATTAGGATAGCTGCAGTTTTTTTTTTTGTAAGAATGAGTTCGATACTTTGGTTAAGGTGGAAGAATCTTTGAATAATTTCAGTTTCAATATCTGTACATGCATTCAGTTATTACATTCTGGGAAACTGATATTCACTTAAGAGTATATTCCAGAATGAGCGACATGAAGTCAAAAACTATATTAAAGTAAAGGAAAATTTTGTTCATGCAGAAGTACTAAAGGAGTAAAGGAAGATGTTGCACAGAAAAAGAAAGAATAAAAGGGCGTCAGACCGTGAAAGATCTATGATAAGAGCCCTGGTTATGAAAATATATGTAAGTAGTTTTCATAATGATTTAAACATCAACATCTACCACAGGGTCTCAACCCTGTTTTTGTATATCACAAGACATTGCACCAATGAATCTTTAGAGCTGAAAAACTGAAATCTGTCTCGTATGAGGTCGAGGAAAACCAAAATATGAAATATGTGCTGGTATGAAGCTTAACATGTCAAATTATTTGTTTATCTCTGAACTTTAGAAGTGACATTACACTTTCACTAGTTGAATCCCTCAGAGAGAAGATATTATGAACTTAATTAACATGTAACTGTTATTTTTTTTTTTTTTTTTGAAATAGCACTGCACTTATTCTTAGTCCAACATTTTTGCTTTCATCTTAGAATGTAAATGATACCAGATTACAAACTTAAGGATCAATTTTATGCAGGATTTACTAAAAGTGGATCACTCGCCCAGTTTTAAACGGAGGATAAGGAAAAATTACTCCCCTGGAGATGAAGAGAAATATTGGGAGTGGATTCAATCAGTAGATAAGACGCTAGGTCTCCTAAGGAGCAGACCACGTGACGAGAGTACTTATAGAGTTCCAATTAAACTCCGAGCAACAAAACACGAAGCATACACACCTCAAATGGTATCCATAGGTCCTTATCATCGAAAAAAGCCAGAGTTACAAGCTATGGAGGAGCTTAAATGGATTTACATGTTAGCTTTTGTTGATAAAGTGGTCATATCAGATACTGAAAACACTCAAGTCAACGAGTCTGGTACTTCACAGTCACCTGAAGTATTGGCCTTGGAGAAGTGTAGCAAAGTTATATTAGAAGTGGAAGAGATGGCCCGAGCGTGGTATGCTGAAGATATTGATTTAGACAAACATGAATTGGTGGAGCTGTTACTTGTAGATGGTAGTTTTATTCTCGAGCTCTTTTACAGGTGCAAGATGATAAATACAAAAAAATTTGAAGATGAATATCTACAAGGTCCCCCTGAAAGTCGGGTCCCATTTGAATCGCTAGCAGGTAATTTTACAATGGTGCAAACTCTGACACATGATTTGATGCTACTAGAGAACCAGATACCTTATTTTGTTCTGGAAAAACTTTTTAATTTAGTATCAAGTTCGAAGACTGCATCTAAGGGAACATATCCAGACATGTCGCTTGAAGACTACGCCTTCTGGTTTTTTGATTCTGTTCCCATGTCGCGTTTAAACTATTTAAAGGCTTCTGTGAACAAGAAAGTTGATACCTACAATCATTTACTGGAAATGTTGCACCATGTCTGCAAAGTCACCTTCGTGCCAAAATTACCCTACAAGCCTGTCCCCAAAAGTTGGGGATTCACAAGATGTGCAACCGAACTCTACAGGTCTGGGTTCCAAATTGCACGTGGTTATAAAAGCATAGTGGACATAAGATTCATCGGTGGAATTTTATTAATCCCGCAAGTTGTCATAGATAAGTCAAGTGATACAATATTTAGGAATCTCATTGCTCTAGAGCAGACCAGCGTTGGCAGATATACCGTTACCTCATATGTGAAACTTATGAACACTTTGATCCGTTCTCCAGAAGATGCAAATTTACTTGAGCGGTTAAGTATCATCATCAAATCAGATGACATAGAGGATGTTTCTACATTCCTTAAAGGTTTATGCAGTCAAGTTGCTTTCGTAGACTTCTGTTATACAGATTTGTGCAACGACGTTGAAGATTATCAAATTCCATTATGGAGGTGGCACAGAGTGAAAGCATATCTCAGTATCAACTATATTGAATGGAAAGCATCCGTTATGGTATTAAAACGAGATTATTTTAAGAACAGATGGAGTTTAATAGCATTCTTAGCTGCATCTTTTGTCATCATTCTAGGTATCGTGCAGACTTTTTTCGCTATCCGGACTTACTATCCTCCTTATCATTGAACAACTTATTTGGTCCCAGTTCATATGTTCTTCAGTACTTGTAATGTTCGTCTAATAAAAGTTTTTATATAAATAAAATGTTGTGGCTTATGGTTGTGCATTTTGCAAATTATTCATCGTCTTGCTTTGTTAATATAGATCTGCATAAAGTAGATATGCTTCTAAAATTTGGCTCGCAGCAACAAGAAGATAAATTTACCATTGAAAGCTTGTAGACAATAAATGACAGCAAAAAAAAAAAACAATTGTTTCAAATGTGAAGTTCTTTGCTTGCAAACACTAGGAATCAGATCATGAATGCTTTGTAACATGAGGAAATATAAATATTTGACAACAAAATATTATTGTTGGTAGGTTCATACAGACCTTTCAATACAGGGTATAGCTTTTGGAAAGATTCAAAAGCAAATAAAATATGAGAAGATAGATCCAAGTTCTCCACAGACTGCTTCCGAGTAAAAAGTTGGTTAATAGAATGTTAACCAAGAGTCTTCATCCAATGCACTGTCCTCACAGCACCTCAAAAAGAGCAGTGCCAAAAAGAAAAAGATTGTGGTCAAAGGGAAGCAAAAATAAGTCCCAAAACTGAATATTACAGGATCGGCAAAAAGGTGTTTTTTAGGCTATGCATTTGTTTTGTAATATTCAGTTTCTGCAGTTGCCAGTTGTTCTCTTGCACTCCATAATGCAGATTAAAGATACAAGAGAAGGCTGTGCTTACATTACAGATGTATTCTCCAAGTGTGGACAGAAGGCTGATGCGGCTGTTGTGAAATAGCAAAGCTGACGAAGTATAGGTGCCTAAGTCGGAAATAAGGATAAAGAAGTAGATGTCTGATTGTAAGTTTGCTAATTAATGTCAAGAAAACTGTTTAGGACAAATTTAATGATGTTTATGGAAATATTTGTAGCAACACTTAAGAGTTTTTAAATCTGTGACTGGTGCATCTCAATCCCTAATCTTCTAGCAGTCAGAGGAGGAGGAATTTTGGACGCTTGAGAGTTGAGAATCTGGCAATGAAACGCTAATAAAATTAACTTCAAAAAGCTCCAAATTTGATGTTCATCGAACCTATATGCAGTGTCAACTATGTAAAGGCCATAGGGGATGAACAATCTTTTTTACTTGGTACGTTATCCGAAGATATGGACGAGCACCTTTTCGCTTAAGTAGGAACACCAGTGGCATAATGCACCTTTAGCAATGTTCTAAAACAATCTTTAGCACAAGAAAATGCACTCTTTTTATTCATTTTGGTCAAGTTAGCAGAAGCAACACATCCAAAAAATGTCACATACACTAAACAAAAGTTCCATGTTGAATTTGCCTGCAAAATTAGAAGAAACATTACAGAAATGTTCCTTCTACACTTCTTACACTCTTAGAAGGTAGAGGATATCAAAACATCATTCATCGACGATTCAACTTGTCACATATATCTTAAAGATTCGATGAATACGATTGCTGCATTAGTCGACCCAAATGGTATCACCAAAAATTCATAATGACCATATCGAGTGCAAATGCACCGTTTTTTCTTGAAGAAAATGTTTCGTCTCCTGCAACTAATTGACCATGGTGTATATGTCCGGCAAAAAATTACTTAATAATCACTTCCAGTATGATTGATTAGTAGTGTTAAATTTGAGCAGAAACTGAGAGATGGTATGAACGTGTTTTGCTCGTGTATCTCACTGTAAGCTACATTTTTTTTACAAGATTAGGCTGCAATCATTGCATGGACTCAATAATTAATCAATAATTCTCTTCAATCTGACTTGCATGCAGCGACAAGAACTTAAACAATATTTTCTATTAACTTGTTTTATAACAACCAAGGGGGCGTTTGGATTGTGGCTGGGAATTGGAATTGGGAACAGAAATAAAAAGTATAGGATTGAGGGTAAATGAGAATGATATGGAATCCCAAGGGCTGGGGAAACTATGATTTACCCATCTCGAGGGAATGTGATTCCCATTCCATGTACCAAAATTACTAATCCAAATACTAATGCATGGGATTGAGGTTCTGATCCCGTTAACCGGATCATTAACCATATGAACCAAACGGCCCCATATGTACCTAAAACATTTTTGTCCCATATTCCCAGTCTCTTCCATGCAACCACTGGAGTTGACATTAAGTAAAAAAATCCTTCATAATCGTACTTGCCAATAGGACGATAAGAATGCATTATAAATATAGCTTCTAGATATCAATGTAAATCAACCGAGTTTATGGTATCAGACTTGCCTCTGCTCAAACTTCTTCCGTAAACTAACAGGTACTTTACGATAACTGGATCCGTTTAGTTTCTTTTATTTTTTTGAATGTATTGTAAAACTATCTTGAGCTTTCTTCATTTGTTTAAGATAGGACTTGCATAAGTTATTACTTCCTCCGTCCCACCAGGTTCTTTACGCTGGGATGGAGGGCTTGACACGCATTTTAAACTTATAAAAAGTATAGTTCTACAAATTTTTATGGAAATTTTTTTTTTCTGTATAAAAATATAATAGTTTTACTTTTATTCAAAAAAGAAAATTTTAAAAATAAATTATGGAATATATTCTATAAGAACCTTAAAATGCGTGTTGAGTGCACGGTTCCCAACGTAAAGAATCAGATGGGACAGAGGGAGTATAAAGTCTTACAATGCAATCTGTTAGTGTGTGTTAGTTACGTTTGGCTTCTCCTGTAAACAAAAATGAAATTTAAATCCAATTTCTTTCTTGATTTATCTAAATATGTTATTTGATCAAATTCAGGATTTTAAACGAAATCCAGGTTCTCGGCCTTTTGGAATTCGTCTGAATTCTTACCATATTGTCCAACGATCCTGCCTATGATCTTTTATTAGGGTGTTATAATTAAGTTTTCCTGTAAGGTCGAGCAAAGTAGCCGTGTCAACTAATCATTTGTCTGAATTCTTAGGGTACTGTCAAAATATCCTGAATATGTCTGTGATCCTGAAATTTTATGCAGAATAACTTAAAATGGATTCTAGTAGAAAAAGAAAAAAGCTAAAATGACTCAGACACCCACTTTTAAATGGAGGATAAGCAAAAATTACTCATCCGGAGGTGAAGAGAAATTCCAGAAGTGGTTTGAATCAGTAGATAAGACGCTAGGTCTCCTAAGGAGCAGACCACGTGACGCGAGTACTTATAGAGTTCCAGGTAAACTCAGAGCATCAAAACACGAAGCATACACGCCTCAAATGGTATCTATCGGTCCATTTCATAAACAAAAGGATGAGTTACATGCTATGGAGGAGCTCAAATGGATATACATGTTAGCTTTTATTGATAGGGCAAAATTGCGGACTAAAGAGTTTTCGGCCTTGTATGTGTGTGGCAAAGTTATATTAGATGTGGAAGAAAAGGCCCGAGCGTGGTATGCTGAAGATATCAATTTAGACAAACATCAATTCGTGGAGATGTTACTTGTTGATGGTTGTTTTATTCTCGAACTCTTTTACAGGTGCAAGATGATAAATACACAAAAATTTGAAGATGAATTTCTACAAGGTCCCCCTGAAAGCCGAGTCCCATTTGAATAGCTAGCAGGTAATTTTACAATGGTGCAAACTCTGAAACATGATTTGATGCTACTAGAGAACCAAATACCATATTTTGTTCTGCAAAAACTTTTTGATTTAGTATCAAGTCCGAACACCTCATCTGATGGAACACTTCCACACATGTCGTTAGAAGATTATGTCTTCTGGTTTTTTGATTCTGTTCCCATGTTGCGTTTGAACTATTTAAAGGCTCCCGTAAACAAGAAAGATGGTACCTACAATCATATACTTGAAATGTTGCACCATGTTTGCAAGGTCACCTTCGTGCCAAAATTACCCTCCACACGCGTCCCAAAAAGTTGCGGATTCACAAGATCTGCAACCGGACTCTTCAAGTCTGGATACCAAATTGCACGTGGCTTTAGGAGCATAGTGGACATAAGATTCATCGATGGAATTTTATTTATCCCGCAAGTCGTCATAGATAAGTCAAGTGATACTATATTTAGGAATCTCATTGCTCTAGAGCAGACCAGCGTCGGCACACATACTGTTACCTCGTATGTAAAACTTACGAGCACTTTGATTCGTTCTCCAGAAGATGCTAATTTGCTTGAGCGGTTAAATATCATCACAAAATCAGAAGATGTTGAAGATATTTCGAGTTTCTTTAAAAGTTTATGCAGTCAAGTTGCTTTCGTAGACTTCTGTTATGCACATTTGTGCAACGAGGTTGAAAATTATCAAATTCCATTCTGGAGGTGGCGCAGAGTGAAAGGGTATCTCAGTATCAAGTATGTTGAATGGAAAGCATCTTTCAAGGACTTAAAACGAGATTATTTTAAGAACAAATGGAGTTTTTTAGCATTCTTAGCTGCACTTTTAGTCATCGTTTTAGGTATCGTGCAGACTTTTTACACTGTCCGCGCTTATTAATTAAAATAAGATGCAACTTAATTAAAATATTTATATAATTAATCTTATTTAATTTTATTTTCATTCTCTACAATTACGTAATTATAAGAAATTTATTTATAATGTAATTTCTATAATTTTACTTAAACTTATTAGTTATGACTATATATAATTAAATAATATTTGTTTATTATATATTCTTCTCCGTCCTTTAACAACTAATTTAACAAATTTAATAATAGTATTTGATTCGACAGGTTAGCAACTACTAATAAATTAATAACAATGACCATTGCAAGAAGAATAATGCACACATTTCTTCGTGTACCAACCAAACACAGTGTATAAAGCAGTGTTGGGGAGGGTATGATGTACGCTGCTTTGCCCTCACTCAGAAGAATGAAGAAATTTTTTGAACAAAGACCCACTACTTGTGTGTGCAAATGTTTAAGGTATAATACTAGAAATAAAATGTAATACCGTAATACACAATAGTGACCGTTATAAGTCACTTTTATTCCCCATATTGTAACTTTTTGATGCCTCGAACTTAAACCATTTTTTTTTAAAATCTCTCTCAAAAATTGATATTTCACCAAATTACCTGTCCAAAACATGCAAAAGAAATATAACTTTATAAATTTGCCATTCATCAAATCATAAACTAATCCACCACGCTAATCGGACGATGCGAAGACCTCCTATCTGATATCATATCATCTCTAAGATTTAAGACCCACAAATCCAGTTTAAACAATTCAGCCCAAGTCCACCTTGGTCGTCCTTTCCTTCTCGGACATGATATAACTAAACCCTCTAAAGACATAATATAACTAAACGATAAAACGATATATCATATTATTTTTTATATGTGCAGTTTTCAATTTTGTTTACTTATTGTTTAATTGGTAAACCATAAAACAGATAAAATGATATAAAATAATTCAAAAACATATTAAAACAAAATATATAAACCCTATACCATTCCCCTAAAAAAAGAAAAGAAATATAACTTTCTTATTTTATTTTTTTTACTTTCACTCACTTTTCGGGCAGAAAAAACTCGGAACACTGTTGGGAACTTGGAGCGGAAGAAACGAATGAAATAAAAATCACGAAATAAGCAAAAGCCCCCTCATCAAATCAAATCCGACGGTCAGGATACAATGTTGAGAACTACTATCCGTACACTAAAACCATCCAATCACCGTTGTTCATTTCTCTCAATCTCCACTCGCCGGAATGTTCTAGCTTCCGGCGGATCCGCCGCCGCAGCTGCCGGAGATGATCTGTTGTTAGACGACGTGACGGACACTGTGAAGCCGTTGGTGGAGCCCACTCTTCTTCAGCCACGTGTCGTTGTTTATGACGGCGTTTGTCATCTCTGTCACGGCGGTATAAAAAAATCATCATCATCTTTTTTAATTTATATTATAAATAAATATAGTGTGTGTTTGTTTGTTTAATTTGTGTGTATTTGTTTGTGTTTTGATATGTTTGTTGAGTAATTAGGGTTTAAGGGTTTTAGGATTTGGTTTTTGGGGGATTTTGCTGTTTTTAGAAAGTTTTCGAGTTTTTTTTAGCGAAATGTAAGTTATGTTGCGATGACTGTGAATAATGTTGTAATTTAAGTTCTCGAGTTTTTAGTAGAAAATGATTTATTGTAGTTTCGAACTTTGAGCTCGAGTACTATGAGATTAACTGTTAAATAGTTGTGAAAAAGGTTAGTTTGCTATGACTGTGCATAATGTCGTAATGTAAGTTCTCGAGTTTTTAGTAGAAAGGATTTTTGTAATTTTGAGCTGGTGAGCTTGAGTACTATGAGAGTAACTGTTTAATAGTTGGCAAAAGGTTAGTTTGCGATGATTGTGCATAATATCGTAATGTGAGTTCTCGAGGGTCTATTAGTAAAAAATGATTATTGTAATTTCAAACTTGTGAGCTTGAGTACGGTGAGTGTACCTGTTTAATAGTTGTGAAGAAATTGCATATAAGCAGAAAGAAAAGCGAAGTGCTGAATTTGTGCTATGTTTAGAAGCAGCCGAGTTATGTTGAGGAAATGATGAAGTGGTAACAAGGAGGTGCTGAGCGTATTAATGTTGTGTTTTTGTAAAAAAGGTTTGATTAGATATGATGTATTTTTTGGATTGTGGTTTGTAATTTAATGGGGAAAATTAGAATGTAGCAAGTACGAGGAGGATTTTAGGAATTTTCGTTAAAATGAAGATGTTTTAAAATCATCAGTATTTGAGTATTGTGATTATAGGGCAACAGGTTGTGTGCTGTTGAGTACTTACTACTTGAACTTGTTTGTCTTGGAATGTGTTACTCTTTAGTATATGTAAATGTCTATTGATATTTTTTACCGAATGTGCTTTTATCCGATAAAGAGATTAACTACATGCTTTACTGTGTTTCGTGTTTTACAACTACTTAACCTCTATATTTGGGAGTGTTCTTCACATTTGGTTTTAATTTTCGCTAAAATATTCTATAGCCAATCAATTGAACATCATAAGACTTTTGGCTGTTGCTTGTACAATTTGCTATGTTATTGTTTTTGGGGTATGAAATATTCCCTTGCATTGACACTAGAAATTGATCTTTCATATAATACACTTTCAGCTTATAACTATTAGAATATTTTACATGTATGATTTGATAAAGTTGCATTCTATAAGCTAAACATGGTAATCGTAAGATAATGTTTTGCATGCTTCGTGTTAAATTCCTTCTTTTGAAGAAGATGAGGTAGTGTATTATGAAATTTTTCCTTGCCCAATTTTATAGCATGCACTTGTTATATTATTTTTATGTTTCTTCTCTTTAGGGGTGAAGCAGGTTATTCGAGTAGACAAGCACAAGAAAATTAAGTTTTGTTGTCTTCAGTCCAAGGCTGCAGAACCTTACATGAGAGTGTGTGGAGTTGAGCGAGAGGATGTTCTTCGTCGCTTCATATTCATTGAAGGCCCCGGCATATACCACCAAGGTTCTGCAGGTCAGAACTCTCAATTACTGCTTTCCTGCACCATAACAATCTTGTAAAGAATGATTGTAACCACTTGTTTTCTCTCTGTTCTGGGATGCCAGAAAAATTAAGCAAAATCTGAATGACTATATTTGTCAATTTTTTTAATTTACTGCCTTTGATTGCCCTTCACTGCTTTAGATTTGGTTGACTATATTTGTTGTATATAAGTCTTGTATGTTGTCATTTTGCAGCTGCATTGAGGGTACTGTCGTACTTGCCTTTACCATACTCTGCTCTTAGCTCTCTCATGATTGTCCCAAGACCTATAAGGGATGCTGCCTATGACTACATTGCTAAGCGAAGGTATGCCTGGTTTGGAAAAGGGGATAGCTGCTTGGTTCTGAAGGAGACAGAGTTGCTTGAGCGTTTTATAGATAGGGATGAATTATTAGATGATAAGGAATCTGATTCCTGATTAGCTCCATCTGTTCTTTTAGATGCATTCTGATCTTCTTTTACTACCCATGTCAAGTTAGTTACTGTAGAATACTGTGAAGGTTTATGTAAATACAGTGGTGTCATCTACACGGGAAATCTAGCTTTAGAGATTGAAAACTTGATTTTTCTCACGCTGTGATTCTGTGAAACATATTAGTCACCCAATGCTATATATATGTGTGCATTAAGCAAGTTGTTATATTATTTAAGTTCAGGCATGGTTATTTCGAAAGGTTCCTTAAGCCGAGTTGAGATGTTCTTGAAGTTTGGAAACATCGAATACAATCCCAATCTAAATTCTTGTTAGGCTTGATAATGGGTTATGAAGATATGTTTTCATTGTGACAAAAAGAGATTTCTTATAACAGAATATAGTGTATTCAACTGAAGAGATGTCAGGAACTCTTATGCTTCTAATTATGTGACACATCTTGCCTAATAAAAAAAATATATACGTTTAACAAGATAGCATTGTGAGATTAAAGATAATCATATCCATAGATAAACAACAATGAGAAATTGTGCAGCTCGGGGAAATATTGAGATGTTAAAATCTTCATCAGTAAAAAAAACTTAAACTAGATGCATTCTGAGATTGAAGATAATCATATTCATATATAAACAACAATGGGAACCTGGTATTTAGTAGACCAACAATGCGGAAAAACAGAGATGATCATTGCTGTCATATGTTTAACAAAGTAGATGCCTACATCCACTTACAATTACTATTACAATGCAAACCACCCAAAAATGATTTTACTAATACAAACTACTTTGTTTCCGATTCTTTTGAGTCCCGTCCTTAGAATTCTAAGAAATGTGCCAAGCTCCAACGACATATCTGGCACAACCATTCAAACATACTAACTATTCTGCTACTAATTCACTAACTGCTGTCATCGCTATTCCATTCCTTCCAGTCTTTGTCCACACAATCTTGGGCCCATTTAACAGCGGCTCTTGCAGCTTGAGGGCCTCCAGGAAGGCCTCTCTCGTTCAAAGTATCAGCCATGTCAATGAAAGGTTCAACCAAGAGGGTTCCAGGACCCCCATACTCTGTGTGCATAAAAGTATTGAAGATCTGTCGAGAACAAATGCCGATCGAAGTAGTATAGATAAGTATCCCCATGGTTTTAACTTATATGTTGAAAAAGTTTTGGCAGAGATTAACAATGCTACCACAGACACAAACAACAAAAGGAATAGTCGGGAATAAAGTACAAGCCTTGTGCTGTTTGCTTCAATCAAATGTGATTTGGAAAAGTTAATCTGTGACTTAAAAGATTTCATTGTGTTGCGCCTTGTACTTGGTAATGTGATAATTACAAATGACAGAACAGATGGAAATATTAATTGAACTCTTTCAAGCAATTCGCACAAGCTTCTGTAGCAATTTTGGCACGTAAAAATAAAATAAAAACTCATTCAGCAATATATGCTGCTTAAGAGTATTATATTTCAGCACAGTTGAGAGCAAATATATTAACATCATCCACTAACATGATTACATGACTCGTGTTGAATAATGGCCTTTCTGCTGCACTATGCTACCCACTAATATCATTCAGTAAACAGATAGGAACTTAATTTTGCATCAGAATGCAACAGGCGTGCTGGAGTTCAGCATTCTCTGGCCTCTCTTCATTTTTAAATCTATTACGGGTTCCAGAGCTATACACATGTAATTATTCAGTGACAGCTACACGGTGTAGTTTACTGAAATTTACATAAAGTAGAGAAAATATTAAATCTACTATCAGTATTTAATTAACAAGCTTGTAAGTTAAAATCTAGGTTATATTACCATGCCCAGAAAAATTTTCTCTTGTTTTACGAACATACTGCAGTTCGGATGATCTTGGTCACCAATATGTTCAAGGCATATGAATAATCCTCACAAAGGTTCATGACTGAACATGGGCAGAGGTAAAACATGAACATAAATTAATTGAAGCTGATTCCTCTATTTCATATTTACAACCCTATATATAAATTGATTGATAATTACATCTTTACAAGATACACATTGGGAGGATTCAAAGTGGCTAACGCACTATTCAAGAATGCTCAGTAGAAATTCCAATTAGTTCAAGGGTTGAAAGTTTAAGATTCGAAAAATAGTAAGAAAGAAAGATGACCCCTTTGCTTCGATTTTGTTGGCAAGGCCCCTTTCCATTCTTAATCCTACCTAAAATGGTTTCTTTACTTGAAGTGTAGTTATAACAAGGAACAGAGGAGGTGAAAGCACGAGTTTAGTACTTTCAACTTTGATGAACCCTCATACACACCTCTTGATTACCAACCTTATGCTTTAACGAGAAAATCTTTTCTATATCAGTTTGATTTTGTTGTATTGTCCACATGTATTTGGTCATTAGATAATTAAATATGAGAGCACAGATGGAAAAATTAGTTTCTCATAAGGTTTTATACTACAGTAGTACTTTTGGTATTAAAAAAATAAAATTTCATTCAGCAATATGTGCTGCTTTAAAGTAGTAGCAATTAGTACATCTGGGAAGCAAATCCAGTATTCAGTAACATCATCTGCTATAGAAACTAGAGCCTATTAATCAGTGACAAAAGAAAAAACTCTTTGCATCACAAAGACTTACCATAACAAGCATGTTGGAGTTCAGTATTCTCTTTACTCGTTTCAGCAATTTTAAGGGCATCAATGCTATACACTAGATTTCTCAAGGACACAGATAACACAGTGTACATTATAACCTTAGTATATTGCCATGCCATGAATAAAAACAAATAAAAAAAATCTTCCTCCTCATTCACAAATTTACACAAATCTAGTTAGGTGGAAAGCAATCACCAATTCGAGCAGGGCATATGAACAATCATAAGATGTATGGCTAGACGAGGGAAGAAAAAATATATGAACACAAATTTGCTATTATGGATCCAGACTTCTTATAGAAGCATGAAAATCTTTAGGTACTAGTATTCTACGGTTCCGCTTACATCATTAAACAAGCATTTCGAGGATTTAAAGAATCAAAATGGCAAATAAAGTAACACCAAACATACAGCTCTAACCTATCAACACAATATCCACATAATTGATGTCATGGTTTCATTATCAAAAACTCACATTCTTATGTACACATGTAACACAAATGCATCTTAAATATTACTAAATATTAGAACCAAAACTTTTCGAAACGTAAATTAGTTCAAACTCTATAATCAGAAAGCAAGTAACATAATAATACCTCAGTGCATACACCAATCACTTCATCAATTGAATCTCCAAACATATCTTTCTTTGAAAGTTTCTTCACAAGATGGCTCTTAAACTTTTCTGTTTCCTGCAATCATAATACATATACACAAAGAATTAACATATTTACACCCAATAATCTCTCTCTCTCTCTCTCTCTCTCTCTCTCTCTCTCTCTCTCCCCCTCTCCCCTCTCTCTCACACATAAGTACTCTCTCTCTCTCTCTCTCTCTCTCTCTTTCTCTCACACACACACGCACACACCCATATAAGTACCTGTTGAGCAAATTCAGGAATAGGGTCAGGAAATTTATACTCAGCAGCATTGCAAATCAGCTTATTGGGGTTGTTTCTTTTCTTTGTCAAGAATGAATTATGCAAACAAAAAGATGAATCTTTAAAATTAAGACCATTTTTACAAGGTAAAGCACAAGTAGCTGAAGAAGATGAAGAGTGAGAAACTGATAAGATGGTAGATGGTACAAGAAATGAAATTGATGTAATAACTGAAGCCATTTTTATGACAACAATTGATCTTAAAATTCTTGAGCTTGTTTTATCAGTTGGGGATGTTAATGTATGTACTTTATCAACAAACAAATGGTTAAGGGGTTATGTTTGCAGGGGTTTATGTTTCGTTCTTTGAAAAGTCTGAATTACCCTCTCCTACATTTGATATCTTAATCCGGTGGTTCGATTAATAGTAAAAAGTATTCGGAAAATTGACGGATTATACTTCCTCCGTCCCATCATTTATTTACATTTGCATATAAAATATTATTTTATTAATTATATAATTTTACAACAAAAATTAAATATTTAAATTTTAATTAGTAAAAAATAAAATTTAAAGTAAGTTATATAACTATAATTTTTATACACTCTCAAATGCGTATGGGACAAAATATCGAAAACATAAATAAATGATCAGGAGTGAGGGAGTACATACTTTGAAAGCGTAATAACACTAATCGATTTTTGGATTTTATAATATCAGTTTAAAATTAGAATTTTTTTATTAAACTTGATCCAGTAAAAATCTGGCTTAAAAAATCAAAAAAATGTTCCTGAGTTTCCATTTTATTATCCTATCTCGTTTCTTATGATATGTAATGTAATAGGCTATTACCCTATTGTTTAAATAATCTAAATATATAAAATAAGAAAATATGAATTATGATTATTCAAGTTTGTCAGTTTAAGAGTATTTATTTGTGGTTGAAAATAAAATAATCACGAGAATAAGATCATACTATAATTATGAAAATTTCTGGCTACATTATACTCTATTACCATACACATTCATGTTATTTCTATTGCGTATTAATAATTTATGACAATCTTATCCTTATAATACAGTGCACTTTTCATGAGTTAGACTCTTATATTTGTAGCTGGGCATCATTTGTTAGGATTATATTAGCAACAGTAACATTAGGTGAATTAAGTAGAGATTGCTGGCATGAGAAATCGGAGTAAATTAAATAAATTAAGTTTCGTCCGAATCTCTGCCAAGCTTTCTCACATCACATTCGTAAACAACTCTAAAAAAAAATTCCAAAATATGAAATAGATAAATTTTTATTTCAAATTTAGCGCTTTCGTAGTATATTATAAATTTGCATCAGAAAAAACAAAGTGATTAAGCTACATGATGTATGTGCGGAACGGAATCTTGTTGTTTTCAACTCTTCTCGTATACAAAACAATTAAAATTTATAAGTTTGCGAGACGACTTAAATTTATGTAAAATTTCACATTTTAAAAAGAGCTTAATTCGTGAGTTGTAAACAAATGAAACACAGTGATAAACCGTTCATTTTCTTCATACTCTGGAGGTGGTTTTAAAGAACTTCATTTTAATGAATTTTTTTTTATAAGTTATGGTCTTGATTCAATTTTAAACTTAAATTAATTGTTATATATTTTTCATATCAATATACTAATTAATACTTAAAATTATTTTATTATATTAATATATATGATTAACAATTTGATTAATTTCTCACTTATCCGATTGATCATTACAATGCTACAAGATTGGCTAACCAACTAGTGTTTATTATCGATTTTTACACTGTTATGCTTGGTTATATTGAGCTTTTGCTCTTTATTATTATTTTTTTTTGAAGGTAAGCTTTTGCTTATTATTTGGGGGTGCACACTTTTGGTTTTGAAGGCGCCATGCACCTAGCTTAGCAAAGCCCTTTAAAATTGGAAACCAATATAAATTTATTTCATGGAGTAAATAAAAACATGCATGCACCAACAATATTCAATTCGTGGTTGAAAATAGAAAATAAAAATTACGAATTATTACCATGCAAGTTTCTCCGTTGAACTTGCATTCTATTTTTCTAAAAACAAAATAATTATGAATTACGATCATGCAAGTTTCTCGGTTGAACTATATTTAATTCGTGTTGAAAATAAAATAACCATGAAAATATGATTCATACTATCATACTATAGGCTAGTTTGGGGTTTAAAAAAGTAACTAATGAGGATCACATGACACCTCATTTCAGCTGTCTTACAAAAGCTATTCCAACCCGTATTGTACCTCGGATCAACCTCCTAAATGGAGACCCTGCAGTGATAACCCATAATCTTTCCCTTTAAAATGAATTGACTCTTGCTGGTGTATTAGAGCAAGTCCAATGCAATGCTATCTTTGATGTCATTTCTATAATTTAAAACGAAACGTTAAAAAATTCAATTCCAAAGTGGTTCTATACTTGAATGCAAATATGCATATATGCATCCTTGGTTCTAAATTTGAAACCAAGAATGCATTTATGCATCTAGCCACATCATCAAATAACTACAAATGAGATGTATATTAATGTGCTTTAAATGAAACTTAGGGAAAAGTGATAAAATTTAGATAAATTTGAAAATATTTGGTTTCAAGATGCATCTAACTTTGGAGTTGAAGTTTTATTTTAGCATTAAAAGACACTTTTTGGTGCCAAATTATAACAATGACTATAACTATTTTGTATCTTGCATTGGACTTGCTCTTATGTGTACCAAACTTTAAACATAATCATTAGTCTGTTCAAAAGTTTATCAAAAAAAATAATTGTCATGTGCAATTCTTCCCAAATTATTGTTGTATTATTGACAATGTCTCAAACAAAGTGTTGGGGTTTGGTCATGTTAGAGATGGGTTATATTATTATAACACTCAAAATTCATCTGTTTATTCTGTTCACACACATCACACAAACAGTGCTCAATCTTTTTTAATAGTCTGTATTGTTAATGCTAGACACATGGCAGCATAGATTGGGCCATGTTCATATTTCTAAAATGAAACAAATTTCTTTCTTATATATATTGCCCAAAGCTCATCCAACTGTCTGTCTCCCTTGTCCCTTAACACGTTTCACCAAACTCTCATTTACCACGAGTATGTCCAACAGTTCTGCAGCCTTTGACTTGGTGCATCTAGATATATGCGGCCCCTGAAAAGTGAACACCGAAGGGACTTGTAGGTATTTCTTCACATTAGTAGATGATAATATCCGTTATAATTTGGTATATTTATTGTCAAACAAGGCTGATGTACTGCACACTTTAAAGGCCTTTCACAACTACTGTATGTTCAAAATCATTTTCATGTTTCAATTAAATCACTTTGATCAGATAATGGACTAGAATTTGATAATGCTCTGTGTAAGCAATTTTGTCCCCGCATTGAGATCATACATCAAACAAGTTGCCCTTATAGGCCGCAGCAAAACGAAAAAGTTGAACGGAAGCACCGGTTCATACTAGAAGTTGCCCGTGCTATGAAATTCCAAGTTAAAATACCTCTACATCTATGGGGGGACAGTGTGTTGATAGCTGTCCACATAATCAACCGCTTACTAACTCCTTTGTTGAATGATAAATCTCTCTATGCAGTTTTGTATAATGAAGAGCCTACGTATGATCACCTTAGTGTGTTTGGTTGTCTTGCAATTGGCTACAATCAAATGGTCCCACACGACAAACTTGGAGCACGAGGAGTCCCGTGTGTCTTCATGGGTTATCCCCCAACAAGAAAGGCTATCGACTGCTAAATTTGAGTACAATGACTGAGTTTATATCAAGGAATGTCAATTTCTATGAAGATATTTTCCCTTTTGGGCCAAATGTCAACTCAAAGTATATGCAGCCTACCCCTCTCATGATGCTAGGTGATAGAAATGTCCAAAACTCAACAGCATTTGATGAAAGTTATGTCTCGGATAGCTCAAGTCAGCCAACACCCGCACAAGATCAACAGCCTCAATCACCTACCATGATTGATACTGATCAAGTTGATGATCCTCCTGCTCGCTGATCTACTAGACAATATCGACTTCCATTGTAGCAACAGGACTACATTGTCAATTACTCATCTCAATTGGTAGTCAATGTGACTAATACTTCTGTCAAATCGTCATTTACTTTCTTCTTGGCTACCATTACTTCAACAAATGATCAAGTGTCATTCAAAGATGTTGTTCAACATCCCCACTGGGTAGCAGCCATGAACACAAAATTAGAAGCCCTGGAAAGTAATGAAACATGGTTTGTAACTGAACTTTCACAAGATAAAACAACAATTGGTTGTAAGTGGTTATTTAAAATCAAATACAACTCGAATGAGAGCATTGAAAGACACAAATCTTGGCTGATTATCTTGGGGTGCAGATAGAAATACGGTGAGAATCATACAGAGACATTCGCACCCATTGCCAAAATGACCACGGTTCGAACAATGCTGGCTGTTGCTGCAATAGAAGACTGGTATACCCTGCAAATGGACATCTCAAATGCGTTTTTACATGGTGAACTTCTACAAGATGTATACATGAAGTTACCACCCGATTATACACATCTTGGCTGCAGATTATGGTGGCTCGTTCTACAGCCGAAGCGGAATATCGTGCAATGGCCATGACCACCTGTGAAGTTACGTGGCTGTCAGCTTTACTCAAGATTTGGGTTTCAAAAATCTGCCAACATTACAATTCAAATGTTACAACAAAGCTGCACTGGCGATTGTTGCTGACCCCGTTCAACATGAACGCACCAAACATGTGGAAATTGACTGCCACTTTATACGTGATCAAATCAAGCCTTCTCCAAAACTTCTCATGTTTCCTCTTCAGAACAAGCAGCTGACTTGCTTACCAAAGTATTTCCTGTCCAGCAGCATAATATGTCATTCACAAGTTAGGAGCTTCAACTTCATCATCATCTCCAGCTTGAGGGGGTGTAATGAGAACAACATGGCAAAATTTCAACTTATTATTATTATTATTATTATTATTATTATTATTATTATTATTTTATTATTATTATTATTATTATTATTATTATTATTATTATTATTATTATTATTATTATTATTATTATTATTATTATTATTATTATTATTATTATGTGGCTGTTATAGATAAGGTTGTTAGCATAATGTTGTTTAGCTTTTATCTGCTAGCATATCATTTTCTATACTCGGATCTATATAAATATTGCGGACTACTCCCTCCGTCCCATTATACATTTCCCTTTTGGAAAAAAATTGTCCCAGATTATTTGTCTCTTTCTTCTTTCAATACAAATTTTTGTCACTCTCTTCTTTTAATACAAATTTAAGAATAACTTTCTAAAATTATTCTTATATTTGTTATTTCCCAAGATTTGACTTTCTAAAACTATACTATATTCTCACTTTTCAATGCATTAAATGAGAATATTTAGTTAAAAATGTTACCAATCAATCATTTACTTAATATGCGCTTTTTTTCAAAAAAGACATATGTATTGGGACGAAGGGAGTATTGCAATATTGTGCCCACGCACCTTAAATTCATACTAGTCATCATAAGATATTCATTCTTTCATAAAATATATATTCTTTCATTTCGATATTCATTACTTGAAATATGTAATTTTTTTTTTTGCCAAATTTATAGCAGATTTCATTAATACTTTGAAATACACTCAATCGGGACAAACCCCCAACTGATCATGCAATCAGGTTGAAAAACAAATAAACGAGTTACATAATTAGCCGCTTTGTTTCCGGATTGCTTAACTAACTGAATACAAATATTCTGAAAATTAAAAATGAAGATAACGGTTTCCCGAGCGATCCAACCTGCATCTCTCCTGAAAACAGTA
>PHNY01016115.1:0-13234 GCA_003724115.2 Anethum foeniculum
AGAATAAATGATTATATGCGTCGGTCCAACCTACAACCGACGCCTAAAAACATTATAGGCAACGGTTCCCCATTCAACCGACGCTAAAAGTGCGACACTAAAAAGCTTTTCTGTACTAGTGGATGTTTGCCTCCAGAAACTTTTTCAGTCTTTTTTCCTCTTTGTCTTGCAGGACTTTGAAAAGCTTTTTCTTTAACTCCCTCTTCCCTTCAGTATCATCTCCCAGCTGATATATGGGTGATCTCAATTTAGAAATAGGACTAATACTCATTTCAAGATCACCAATCAACATGAAGTTGTATCCCACATCTTCATGATCAGGACTGAAAGACCATTGAAGACTGTTAAGAATTGTCTTTAAGACAGCAGCTCCCTTTTTTCATCTTCACCTCCTAACCCAGGTAGTTTTTGTACATAGGAGTGTAATCACCATTGTATTTAGCATCTCTGTTTAGAGTTCTTCTTTTGATAGTATCAAGTCATTTTAGCACCTCCCTTTTTCTGGTGACTTCATTTTCAACTCTAAGAAGATAATGAACATATTTTAGCTCAGTCACTGACTTCATCAAAAGCTGTTGCAGTGTTAACATCTTCACTTCATCACCCTTCATAAAATACATAATTTTCTCTTTCGCTTTAGCACTATCAAAGTTGCTAAGAACAATCTTCACAGCTTCAAGCTTTTCAAGATGTGAAGGAGAGACACATTCACTAGCACTATTTGTTAGATAATTTTTATCTAGAAACTCAGTTTCCAGTACTTCCATCTCAGAATGACCAACACCACCCCTGGTATTAGATTTTACCAGCTTCATCTTCTGATAGCATTCTACCCAAGTAGGTACCTTTATAGATTCTTCATCATCTTCCTCTTCACCTTCCATACTCTCAGCAACAGAACTCCTTATACCTCCAGAAACAAAGTTGGTATGTTTGAAACCCTTAGGATTGCTAAAAGTGTTGATATGCTTCCATTTCCTGTCCTTTTCCCTGATGGGAGCATAGCTTGAAGGTAGCACAAGACACATGAACCTGTATCTTGACATCATACCATAACAGCCTATCAAATCCTAGAATAATATGCATACATTTATCACTTGCTGAATCAGCACTTTCCCTGGCAGCTTCTTCTTTTTCATCCACTTCTAAGTTATGAGAATCAACTACAGTAGAAAGAATCAGCAGATCAATTGATTTAACTATATCATCATCATCTACAGGATTTGCCTTTAGATTGTCAGTATCAAGACTAATATCAGTATTTGCTTTATCAACTTGAGCATTGTTAGTGGTTGATCTTCTCTTCCTTTTAGCAATCAAAGTTTTATTATCTTGAATATCTTCTACTTCAGCATGAATAGCTATATCCACTATATCAGCTGGCTGTATTGGAACATACCCTTCTCTAGATAGGACATTCAGAAATGTAGAATCAACTAAGTCATTCATTGTTCTTGATGACTGAATAGCTGTATTGCCAGATGAAGTTGGGATTGCGTTAGACTGATTAGCTTTAGGAGTCCTTCCTCTTCCTCCACTTCCTCTACCTCTAGCATTACCACCTCTAGGTCTAGCACTTCTCCTTCCTCTACCTCTAGAGGCTCCTTAAGTTTGTGTAGATGATCTTGCCTCAGCTTCAATTTGAGTTAGCAACTTCTTCTGCTGCTTAATAGCTTCCTCTGTAGTTAACTCAGGAAACTCCTCAGTTATTTATGCAAGAGCAACTCTAGCATTTATCTGCTCAACTCTTTTATCCTTGTAATTACAGAGTAACCACTTCACCTGTTTCTTTATGCCTGTACTGCTGGAATAGACCTTTAACTGCTTCTGGACTATCAATTATAACTTCATCAGTCTCAGAAGTATTAGCTAGAGCTTTTTGTTTAGTTCCAGTAGTACCAGTGGACTTCCCTTGTCCTGCAGAAGTGGAGACTTTAGAAGTTTGCTTGAGTTGAGTATCAGGAACAACTACAGTATCAGGAACTGGATGTGTAGCACCTTCATTGTCAAGGTTTGCTCATCCTTAGATTGTATAGACTCAGGTGTACATTTTGTATCAGCTATCTTCTCCCCTTTTTTGGCATCAGGATGTGAAAGAAGAGATAGAATAACATCCAATTTGTCATCCATTGTAGACACTTTTGTTTCCAGAGTAGAAAGCCTAGAGTCCAGAGTTTTATGCATGTTCTCTACATTAATAACGGAATTCCTGATATTCTTCAGATCATTAGAGGTAGGGGCATGAATCATGAATTCACCTATTTTGTCCTTGACAGTCTGATGAAACTGCTGCATACCAGCAAGTTCAGAATGAAGACCTTTAATTAAGATAGTAGAGGCCTTAAGATGTTTCTTTAAGTAAAGATTGTCAATCCCATCATAAGCTCTATGAACATGCTGGAAGGTGACTGCATGAGAAATAGATGCCTTGGCCTGCCTCCATTGAAAATTCCATTCTTTGTTCCTACGATAGGCTTCCTCTTCATTATAATAGGAGGGTTCTTCATTGAATTTTGAAGAGGAACCAACATTGGACTGAAGAGAAGCAACAATAGCAGCGTTTACAGTTGCCTGATCAGGATCATCATCATCATTGTCATCATCAGAACCAGAAACAGAATTGCCAACAGGATCAGCTATAGGACTTGACACCACAGCTTTTCCCTTGACAGGATCTTTTGCTTGAGTTACCTGATCCTGATGTGATCCTAAAAAAAACAAAGTGAATACCTAAATCTCCCCGTTCTTTTCAAGTGATCTCATCACTTCTCACACATATATTACTGCTGAGAGTAATATGTTGCTCACCAAGAAAAATTATAAGTAAAGAAAAACTTATAAATTTCTTTTCTCAGAACTACCTCTCCCTTTGCCAGTACAGGAGACTATCACTCATAACATATTTATTTTCTCTAAATATTTTCACACAGCCTCACAGAAAGGCATTGACACACAATATTCAAAGAAATAAGAGATGGTAAAGATAAGTAGCATGCTTGTCATATAAATAGGGATAACCTTAAAAAAGAGACTATTTATAATCATACAAACATATAAAACTGGAGCTCAATAAAGGATACAGTACCTGAAGTGGATTCCTCAAGTGGAAGAGATTTCAGTGGAGGAACAAAGATTCCTCCAGGATGTTTGATCAAACTTGCAACCAGTCTAGGATCACCCGTAGAAGCTAAAAGTGTATCAGAAGTTAAAGCAGGATTAGGAATTGCCACAGCATCAGGAGTTGAAGTTGCATCAGGAGTTGATGAGACATCAGGATTTGAAAAATGGCCAGTATCAGTACTTTGAACTGATGGTTCTTGTGTATCCTGAGGTATGGAAGCTGCTTCAGCCTTTTTGGGTGAAGGTTCTTATGGGCTTCCCTCAAAAATAGGATCATTGATAACCTCATCCATCATTTGTAAGTGCTCCTGATGAGCTTCCTTGTCCTTAAGCAATTGCTCAGATTCAGCTAAAAGACCTCCTTGAGCAATATCAGGAATTGTCTGATCAGTTTGTTTGTCTTCATCTTCCCTTAGAGAAGATGGTTCTTGTGAGACAGAATGTGAAACAGCTGCTGAATCCCTTTGAGACTCAGGTTCTTGTGTGTTGACATCCTTTGCATGTATTTGAAACTTGGTTTTCTTCCTGGTGAAGCTAAGAGCTGAACCACCTTTTCTTTTCAATTTACCAACCCCAATTTGCTTAGCTGTAATAGCACCAGGAATGCTGAGTATTGGAGCCTTCTCAGTAGGAGTACTAGCATCAGTAGTTGGCTCCTCGGCTGTAATAGAAGCATCAGTATCAGTAACAGAAGCATCAGGATTTACAACTGTTGGCTTCTTGATCTTGAACTTAGGCCCTGTGGTCATATCATCATCATCTGAGTTGGAGTCATCCATCAGCCTCAGTCTTCTTCTCTTTCTAGTAGTCTTACCCCCTTGTGTCTTCTTACTCTCAATGGGTGCAGCCCTTAGAACACTTTGTAAACTAGATACGGGTTTCTTGGCTAGCTGTTTTCTTGTAACAACTGATGCTTTTTGAGAAGCACCGGAGGTGGATGATTTGTAGTGGTTTGTGGAAGTAATGCTTGGGTTAGGAACATGATGTGTATTGTCCTGTTCCATAGCATCAGTAATTGGTACAGAGGTGCCAGCATCAGGATTTGCTGGCACTTGTGGTGGAGTAGGTCTATTCTTTAACAGGAATTGCCTGACTTCCTTAGGTATAAAAGCTGGTCCTGAGAAACCATCCTTAATAGCCTTATCAGCAATTTTAAAAACAGGAAGGACCTCATCATTATCAAACACAGCATCAGGGCATAGATAATTAAAAATCAACTACAAAAATCTACTATACCCTGTAACTCCTGAGACATCAGTTTTCCTAGCAATCAAATATTGAAGAATAGTGTTACCATAATCAAAATTTCCAGAGTAAATTAGGGAGTACCCAATTTTGAGAGAAACTGATGGAAGAGCATCAAAATTTGTGATTTTATTTAGGAAGCATCTGCTGATACAATCAAAGAATTAGTTCCATTCTCTCTTCAACTTTATCCTGAAAAGACTACCAATCTTGGTAGTTTCACCATTGTAGCCTAAATCCTTTAGCAAATGAAATAAGCTCTCATTGCCATAATTATGAAGAGCACTGTCACAAGCTGGAAGCCTCAAAGCAGCAACGATAACATTAGCATCAATGGCAAACCTCTTTCCCTTGTACTCAAAAGAGAAGTCACTGGTTTGGTCATTTACTTCCTGCAGTATTCCAAACCTGCGTCACAGCCTTATAGGAAACTTTTGTTGGATTGGTTAACGCATACCCAATAGGACTTTGCAGCAAAAAGTCCTGAATAATATAGAAGTCATTGGGTAGTTCCTTATGAGACAAAGGAGCAAGAAAATTGTTTGTTCCAAAAGTGTGGCCATGGATTATAGTGGGCTTATTGATGCAAGGTGAATTTTGTGATGAAGAAGACATGATTTTGAAGGTGGGAGTGATTTGATGTTTTTGGAGACAGTTTGGGAATTTGAAATTGTGTAAAAAATAAATTTTCAACTGAAGTATTTTTGTGTATATTGGAGTGCAAATATGAATGTATTACGACACAAAAGAAGGAGAGAAACGTATGAGATTAGACTTCTGACAGGTGGCAAGTACTGATTGAGAGAGATTAAAGGTGGATCAAATTACGGTGTAAAAATCATAACATGCACAACTTTTATAAATGAACCGTGTGAATATGTGCATAATATAAATTATCTCTAATTAGAAGTTGAATAATGTACTTAACTAAAGCAGCAAAATAAATATGTATTTATTTAAAAATAATATACTGAACCTTCGTTATGTTAACCTGGCATCAGGATTTGAGTGTACATACCTATCAGGATTTGAGTTTCTCAGCATGTGGCGATTCACATTCATCAGGATTTGGAAAAATACACAGTCACATTAGATTTTCACAGTTTAATCTCAATATTCAAAAGCAAATATACAATAAGAAGTAGGAATATAGACTAACAAGCTACTATTTGTGCAAATACCACATGCAATCACAAAGAATCCAAACTATTGCAAACAAAATATTTCATTCATAAAACATTCATCGGTACAATACATGAAATATTTGATTACAATTTTATTATAAGAGAAACCCTAGAACTAGATACAAAAGAGAAACATCCTTAGTCCAAGAAGCCTGACAAAGCTGATGCTGAAGTGAAACAGGACTTTGTCAGGAGGACTAAGGCTATTGATGTTCAGGGGTTTGGAGTCTTGGCAGCTTCTCGGCGTCTGCTCTCAACGAACAGCACCGCCAACTGGATGATGTTTTCCTGCTGACGGAGAGCCTCACGCCTTGCAGCTTCAAGGCGATCCTGATGAAGCGCATACTCCATCATCAGAAATAGCATCTCTAACTCCACATCATGTCGAACAGTCCTCCAGACATGGTTGGTGTGACACCCCCCAATCAGGGGCGTAGATTGGGGAGTCACCAACCACTAACAAACATAAACCTTTAACAATAAGGATAAAGCATTCAGACTTGGCCCCTTACACTAAACAGAATCTTTAACAAGTAATGGTATGAAACAAGATCTAACTATACTAACAAAAGAATATTATTTTACAACCCTTTTTAAAAATAAAACTTCGATGAGAAGTTATTGACAATCTACCAAAAGAGATACAACTTCAGCTAACCAAAACATCATTTCCAAAAAGCTATCAACTAGCTACCTTGCTTCCGACCTGAGGGATTGCAAATCTAACTGTCCGATAAGGTCCATGGTAAACAGTCTTTCAAGTGGATGACTTCCTAGCGGTCTGCTTTACTCTCACCCTCTTCGAGCTTAACTGAAAGGGGTTAGATAAAAAAAGAGCAAGAGTGAGCCAAAAGCTCAGCAAGCAACTATATTAACAACAGTTAAGCTATGATGGGATATCAATGATATCAAAAGTCCTTGAAAAGAGATCAACATAATTTCCAAGAATGGAAAATGAGATAAATATGGTTTAAAGATTTATCAATAATCAAGCTTTTTATTTGCAAAGCAAAAATAATATTTGATCAACAATCAATAACATCTATCCAGAATTTCATTTCAAAACAGTTATAAAACATTCTTAATAAAATATTAATTTTATTGGAGTTTTTCCACAACGCTCAGACAATATGGGTGATCAGCCACGTAATGTCCCCATACCGGACACAAGGTCCCTCTGGACATTTATTTATGGGATCCCTAAACAAGTCTCATTACCAGTCAACTACACTTATTGCCATTGCTACTATAATTAACTTAACAAAAATAAAAAGTGCTAGACCGACGTCACTCTGCCACTTACGCCTCCAATCTATAGGAATCCGTAAAGAAAACCATTTAGACGGAGTTCCTATATTATTAATCAAAACCAGTTTTCTTTTTTAAAACTTTACCAAATCATTTGAGATGAAGTAAGACTTCGTGAAAGTCTGAAATCATATTTACGTTCATTTTTAAAACATTCAGTGATGACATGTTTTAGGGAATAGGTATCAAATAAAAGGGATTGTAATAAGGGATTAGCATAGGTATTAATGATATAGGCATTATCAACAATATAGGGTTAAGTAACAGAAATTGCAAGGGAAATCGTGAAGGTTATAATCATGATAAAGGCATTAAGAAAAGGGGTTGCCGAAAGGTTTGAACAAAGGTATCAATAACATAGGCATTTAATAAAAAGGGTTCTCATATGTATTATCAACGAAAATGGTATTCAATAAAAGGATTCGCTTTGGGTAATCAAGCATAGGTATTAGAAACAAAATGGTAATCAATACAAGAGTTCGCAATGGGTAATCAAACATAGGTATTATCAAGTAACAAGGTTTCAATCAAAAGTGTTTGCAATGGGGGTTTAAGCATAGGTATTATCAATTTCAAGGTATCAAAAATGGACAGCATAATTAACCAATTCTCAATTCATTTCAATGATCATTCATCAACAGTAGGATAGGAATAGGCTATCATAAAGAAACATGCTCTTTAAAGAATCAGAATATATGACTGAAAGTAGGTAAGCAGGAATAAAAGATAAGGTTCAGGAATCGTCACTTGCCTTATAAAAGCTTTCCTNTCCTTGCAACCTACTTCACTGGATCGCAATCTTAGCCTTTCCTTTCCCTACGGGATTGTCCTCACTTTTTATATCTACACGAGTAAAGACACTACTTTAGAAATAATCCTATTTTTCCTCGGCGTTCACCTTTAACGTCTAACTTTAAATTACCCTTTTCGATTCCCACAATATATCTTATAAGTACTATATACCATATAGTACTATCTACGTAACACATATCATAGTTAATAGTAACTATTTGATCTTCGACTTTAAGTTTGAAATCGTATTTGAAAGACATTTCATTTTCTAAAACCAGACTCATTGAAATAAACTTCTTTTGGCAAACTATTTGCTTAATTAAGAAAATAGAGATTTAAAACTGAAAAGTCATTTGAAATCTTCTTTATAGTCTTACTTGATTGGTTCAAGTCAAGTCAAGTGAAGTCAAATGATAGTTGACCATTTGATCGCTTAACTTTGACTTTTACTATCGTCATAAGACTATCTTTTGAACTTAGGTAAAACATTTTAAGAAAACAAGTTTTCGAAGATCGTTTAGTTATTAACCACATATGAATACAAGCGAGAGCGAGCCAAACTATGTTAGGTCCTTTAAAGGTTCCTAACGAAATTTCGGCAGCATCTCATTTATATTTTGACTAACTAGTCGATTTCAAATCGACACTAAAACCAATCATAATCAATCAATACATACTCATACGGATCCCATTATCAATACTAAGCATATAATCAACTTACATTTATCAATGCACAACATTAGTACTAATGACCACTGACGGTCAAACTTAAAGTCAAATAAGCAAATGGCACTTTGATCGCAAATATAACTAAATAGTCACCCCATTCTAAGCATACTTCCTTTTATAAGGCCACAAGACACATCATCACACTCAAGTATGTTACTAATTAACAATTATCAAATCAAATCATACTAGTCAAACATTGGTCAAGCATAGTCAAAGCCTATTCTAACAATCATGTAAATTATAAATTAAATTATCCATTCCAACTTGAACTAACCACTAACATTTGGTTCGATCACTATCAAGACATGTCACATCGCCATACTAATATCTTCACTAACCATATTTAACTTTTAAAATAATTTTTTTATCCTTTCATTTACAAAAATCCGAACCATAATAATCTAAAAAGGAATCAAATAATTTTCAAAAATTGCATCATAGACTCATATCCACTTAATGTTATTTCCTAGAGTCATCAACCACTTAAACAATCAAATTTCAACTTCCTTTTTATAATTTTTACAAATAATTCGAATTAAACAATTAATTAACCAAAAATTACAAATTAATCCTTTAAATCCTTAGCATGCTTATAATAATTATTCATTCAATTCCAAATACTCATGCAAGCATACAAGTCACATAAAATCAAATAAAAATTATATCCCCTTCGAATTTCTTTTTAAATTCGAATTAAAAATTAACAAAATAATCACATTAAAGTTTAATCCTTAACTTGCATCAATTAATTTCTATTTTTAACAATCAATCACTTTATGCTCATTCACCAATTCATAAAAATATAAATCATGGCATCAAATTTATTTCCTATTCAAATTAATCTAAAAATTCGAAACAAATAGCAAAAATAATGATAAATAAAATCATGTAATAAGCATGCATCCTCATATCTTTAATCTTAGCAATTAATCATTTAAAAACTATTAATAAATTTCAAATCATGGTCACTAATTTTATGCCCCTATTCGAATTTTAACAAGAAAATCAAATAAAAAGGCTAGAAATTCAATTTAGAATTTAACATGCAACCATCTCTCAAATATTCAAGGAATTATGTCATACAAGTCTCAAATAACATGAAGATCACCTTAATCACTAATTACCATGTAGTTTATAAAAATAATTAAAGCTAATTAAACAAAACATGAATCACTAATCACCTTTTTAACTATCAAAGAAACATTCAACTAACATGAATTCCCATTTAAAATCTTATATCAACTAAATTTAAACATAGATAACCAAAAATTACAAGACTAATTATAACACCAACATATATATCTTACCAATACTATCATGCATCAAGATTTTATCACTTAATAAATCATTAAACACAATAAATATTAAAAGCAAGCCACAAAAACCACACCACCGGCTCCCCGGAGATCACGGCCGGTGGTAGCCTACACCACGGAGTGGTCTTATGGCCCGCGGTGTTTTGGCTCCCATACTCCTTAATCACTTCCTTATCCCTCCAAAAATCATTATTTTTAAGCAAAAATATCAAACCCTTAATTACACAACCAAAACCCTTTTTATACAACTTACATGCAAGTCTAGTAATAGATATAGTTGCATAGAGGATGAAATTTTATAGAGATTTATGGAAATAATTTTGTAAAACCAGAATGTTTAATGGTTGCATGAAAGAGAGAGAAAATAGGTTTAGAGAGAGGAGAGGAGAGAGCTTGATGGAGAAAAAGAGAAAGAAATGGGGTGAGGTAGCTGCTGGGCAGCTTTTAAAAGAGTAGCCAGGGGCATAATGGTAATTTCATAATTACCATTTAGTTTTAAAAACTAGTTGTAATAGGCTAAACCGTTTTTGTAAAATGCATAACCGGTCCAAAACAGTGGAGAATAATTCAAATAATTAAAATGTAGAGGATGAAATTAGATTTCTGCACATATTTTTAAAATAATTTTTGAGCGAGTAGATTATTTTATATGATTTTTACAAGATAAGCGGCCGGTAATTGCAAAAATGATTATAAATTCGATTTAAAATATAAAAATACCATTTTTAGAGGCTTTAGAGAAAGAAATATAATTAAAAGACATTTTTATGAATTTACATGAATATTTAAAAGTTAATAAAGCACTATATTCATATAAAAATGCAATTAAAAATAATTATTTCTAATTACAATTATTTCTAGCACATACATGACACACGTAGGCACATTTAGCACGTATCACACAAGCTTATACTAGAAGCTTCAATTCCACACAGTTTTCAAATCTCTATTTGGCCAAAACCAATTAATTCACAAACTCTTAGACACGTAGTGGATAACTTTAAACAGATCCACTTATTGATCCTTCATAGTGGATAACTTTAAACGGATCCACTTATTGATCCTTCATAAATCATAGGTCACTTAAGGACTCATCAAACTGGAACAAGTATAATCTCATACTCATTCTCTAGTTCACATAAACTTTATAGAATCAAAATTTTTCAGAAAAGCCACAAAATTCACATATATTCATATAATATTCACAATACAGTACGCGAAATTCCCGGATGTAACATCCTTCCCCCCTTAAAGGATTCTGTGCCCAGAATCAAGCCTAAGTAAAAAGATGGGGATAATTTTCAAGCATTTGACTTTCAAGTTCCTAAGTGGATTCCTCCACAAGACTCTAACTAGAGACACTGACTTATTTCTAAGCACTTTTTCTCGTCGGTCTAATACCTAAATCGGCTGCTCGACAAAAGACATATCTTCCTGAATCTCTAAGGGTTCATACTATAATTCACAGCTCACATCAAGACTATAACTCCTGAGCACTAATATTCGACTTACTTGGTATCGGGGCAAGATGAACTTATACACCACTTCTCATGTGCTACAAAATTTTGCATAGCTTCTAATCATACAGAACCTCGCTTAATGGTGCACTTATGCTTCTCATGTACTTTTATCGGAGGGTATGAGTTACAAGATTATACTTTAAACAAATTTCCAATTTGAAATCTTCTTGATGAACGTATCATTTCAAAACAGTTGATAGGATGTGAAATTCAACGAAGAAAGGTGAATAATAATCATGATATAACTGAGAGCAACCATATTTGTACTTAAGATGGTCAGTCTTAGTACTATACNATTACAACACATAATTAGGTGGCATCCCACCAAACCTTTTTGTCACAAAGACAAATAGTCACATTATATGCATTGTTTCTCTCAATCAGATGACAAAAATTTTTGATGGAACAAATGATATTGAAAGAAAGTAAGTAGTATAAAACATATTCATACTATTTTTGGAATCAATAAAATTTACACTTTGGAAGGATTCATTCATCGATTGCTTCTCATAGGCTTCTTATACCCGAACTCATATATCATTCATAACTTGGCTTCTTGCGTCTGTGGAAACGAATTCTATATCCACTTCAATAATCTTTGGTAACAGATACCTAATTTCTTATTCCTGCATAAAGGCTAACACGACATAATTTTATCAATGGAGGACAATACACAATACTCGTATTTACCTTGATGCCTAGGAACTTTGGAACTTTTTCCATAATCTTAAGTTAATCCTAGGGTCATGTTCTGAAACAATCGATACTGGAACTCACGCATCACTTTTTCAATCAATACAACTTAACCAACTTATGAAACGAATATCTTTCCTTAATTGGCTGGAAATGTGCCGATTTGGTTATTTTGTCAACAACCGTCAAAATAGCATTATGATTTACTTTTGTCATTAGAAATCCAACTATAAAATCCATAGTAAGAAGCTCCTACTTCCAAAAGGGCTAACCAAAGGCTGAATCAAATCACTTAGTTTTTGATGCTCTACTTTAACTTTTTAGCACACATAACATCTATTTACCTATTCTGCTATGTCTTTCTTTATGTGGGGCCACCAAAATGTCTTTTTCAAGTCCTTCTATATCTTAGTGCTGCCAGGGTGAAAAAAATACTTTGAACTACGGGCATTATGCTAAATTTCATTCCTTAATTCTGTGACATTAGGAATCCAGATTCGGGAAACAAATTTTGACACAACTTTATCATCCTTTTGACTCTTTACTTCACCTATTAAACTATCCTTTTCATAAAGACTCCCTAACTCGTGACATCTCTTAATTTTCTCCAACAACTCTAGTTGGAAAGTGATTCCTAAACCATGTGCTTCACTAAATGTGAAGTAAAAAATTTACATCTCAAACTTATCAAATTCTTCAATCAAATCTTCTGGAATAGTCAACACATTCAGTCTTTCCTTACTAAATGGTATTTACCCCAATATTCTTTTTTTTTTCCAATATGGTAGTTAATAGTACCATCATAATCTTTGATCACCTCTAACCATATCTTTTCTTCATATTAAGCTCTTTTTGAGTGAAGATATACTTTAAATTCTTGTAATCCATATAAATCTCACACTTTTCACCATATATATATAGTGCCTCCAAATCTTAAGCGCAATTACTATAACTGCCAATTCCACGTCATGAGTAAGATGTCTTTGTTCATGGGGCTTCATTTGTCTCGAAGCATACGCAATATCCTTTCCATATTGCATTAATACGCAACCTAATCCTTTATGAGAAGCATCACTGCAGATCACATAATTTCCTCCATCATCTGGTAAAACCACTGGCGCTGACACCAATCTTTTCTTCCATTCTTGGAAACTTTCCTCACACATGTCATTCCATTCAAACTTCTCTTTCCTCCTTGTCAACTTAGTCAATGGTGTGGCTATCTTGGAAAAGTCTTGAACAAATCTGTTACAATATCCAGTCAATCCAAGAAAACTTCTAACTTCTATTAGAGTTCTTGGCCTTTCCTAATTCAACATAGCTTCAA
>PHNY01016129.1:5731-33903 GCA_003724115.2 Anethum foeniculum
GCTCATTGAACCCCTATGTTGCGGTACTATATATAACTAGCATTGTGGCCGTTGCAAGGCACGGGCCTCGTGTAAACACTCATATTATTGGAGTATTTCTTTTTGAGAGTGTATAATTTTTTGATAATCAATTTTTACAAAAAAATATAATGATAAACATTTGTGTACATTAATAAATAATACTTCATTTACAAAAAAAAAGTAAATCAATTTTCACTTCACAAACTTGTGGCAAAAGAACTTTGTACGAAGCTGGAACTTCAGCCTCTCGCACTTTCATGGATCTCATGCTTCTTTTTAGTCTCCTTTTCTTGCTTTGTTTATGCTTGGAAATGAGAAGAGTAAAATCATTAAAAGAAAAAGCTCTTGAATGACCAGGAGAAGGCACTCCTTAGGTTGGAGTTCTAGCAGGTTAGATCTTATTCAGATTTTTCTTTATAGTTACTTCTCACAGATTCTGCTTCAATGACAACAAGATCCATTAATCACTTAAAAGTGCATAGCAGCATTAAACATGCTCCACGAAATAAAAACGCACTTGAAACAATATTGTCATCTCATTGTGAGCAATTGTAATAGAAAGAGAAAGGAAAAAATAAATTTAAGCTGATATTAAGGCAAAGTGATAAAATGTGCACCGGTGGTCTTGGGTGTTCCCCTAAATTTTTACAGCTAAACTTAATAGTAACTGTGTTGGTACATGAAACAAACCTAGCCACCAGTTCAATGACACAATTGTTTACTTTAACCCCATCCTTTTTTCTGATGTCAAAACACCCTAACACAAGTAACCCGGTCCAAAGACACCATCAAAAATTACAGATATCTACTACAAACGCGAACTCGATGAGATCTGTGAATTTACCTGGCCTCTTTAAAACATATACTGAATTTTCCTGTCCTCTTTGAACTTGTTTTTTGAAAATCACCTGCTATCTCACATTGTCATGTAGAGAGCTCAAAATATAAAAAGGGTCTTTCAAAAATATGTGGAAAACAGAACAATTCCAAGATTTATAACTACTTTCCCATTATTCAAGGTTTTTATTACTTGCTCAGTTCACACATCTCACACAACTCTTTACTCTCATAAATCTTCTCATTTTCATGAAAGCTATTGAGAGATTAGTACATGGAGCTCGCTATATTTCTAATTAGCCCTTTATTGTATAAAAAATAAATAGTTAATTAATTCTATCAAAATTTTGCTTAAAATATATACATAATAACCTAATTTTTATAGCAAGATGTTGGTAGTATTTTTATATAATAGGAAAATATAGTACTTCATATAGTACTTCATTTACTTATATATATAACCTAATTACCAAGTAGGGAAGTAGCATGAATTCATATAGTACTTCATTTACTTATATATTAATATTAAATGCCAAGACAAATAAATCTGAAAGGTCTGTCCTATATCTATACATATTAACAGTGCAAGTTAATTAGCAAAAAGAAAGAAGATAGTATTGTGTACCATATATCAAGCCATGACTCTTATATACCACTAAAAATGAACACACTTTTGTATACTCTACTACAAATACTACAAATAAGAGCTTGTGAAAGAAACCTATTATCTTTCCACTCCAAAAATGGGAAACTTTAGATACATCCACGATAAAGTGTCTATAAAGTTTACTGCATAATTTGCAATACTATATTTAGACAACCAAATTTAGTGTTCTTTTGCAATACAAAAGACAAACAGAGCTTGTCAACAAAAAGTTACATAAATATTATCAGCACATGTCTTTGCAGTAATTCCTCAACACGTTTCGTGATATACATATCTTCTGAATAAAGTGCTTTTGCAAGATGCATCTATTTTAATATTTTTTTTTAAAAAAATTTAGGCTCACACTACTCCAATGTTCTTGCACACAATAACTATGCAAGTGATCTGCACTCACAACTTCGGATTTGAAATTTGTTAGTGTTTGTAAATGGGTTAGCTTCTTGTACCTCTATGTCTTGTTGTATCAATTTTGTTAATTATCTCTGTAATCATGTTGATAGAAAAAAGATTCAATATTAATTCTGAAAAACATGAGACATGCCTATTTGTTCCCTAACAGAACAGAGTATCTGTTTCCTAAAAACTTCTACCTCCAAGATGATAAGAATGTCATGAGAATTGCTCTTACATAAGTTGAGCAGAAACATTACACAACAGAAAATCATAGAATAATGCAAAAGGGTATAAATATTTACCAACCATATAATGATTCATCCCAAATTCCTCATTGCTGATGGAGCAAAAACTGGATTCAAAAAACCTTTGGGCTTATCGGCATTAGTGAAATCATATCTTGAGGGGTCACCTGCAGTGACAGTGCATGCAATTATTTTTAAACTTTAACACCAATATATTTTTCATGTGTAAACGAAAAAAGTAACAACCTATATGGAAACTACTAACTCAAAAAACTACCGCATCATATGCCAGAAATATAATGCACGTCTTAATTTATTAATTTTTTAAAAAAACAAATAGTAAAAAGCATACAAATAGTGTTGAATATACACATATCTTTAGCTTCCAAATACACATTTCTACCTCTTTTACCATGTCTTACTTTAGTAATTTCTTCAAAACAACTCTCATTATATATTGATTTTAAAATCTTGACTCACATAACCCATTTCATTTCATATTGAGATGTACATAGAGTTCAATTCCTAGCAGTAATGTGAAGGCTTTAAATTGCTAAAATCAACAATCTTTAATTTTCTTGATTACAATTACAACACCTGCCTTTACCTCATAATCCGTAGGCAACTATATTGCATAATATAATAACAACAAGTTATATGTAGAAATAAAATAGAGAGAATTGAATAATAATGCAGAATGATGAAAGTAGAATGTTGTTTAATGAGACACCATTGCAAAAATATAGGAGTGCATAAAAATTGAGCAGTGAGGAAAAATAGTCCACATGAACTGCAAATAAGCACCAATACCCAGCCAAGAGTCCAGATTTTAGCTCTAATTTTGCAAAAAGTTACACCTCAAGAAGATCCTTTATTTTTTCGAAAGGGGTGTGTGTTGCTAGCTGAGAAATTAACCTCCAAACCTGATCATGGTTATAAGGGGGAATCTTTTACTATTTTGATAGAAGAATAAACGTACAGGAGATTGAAAAATTACGCACCATTTTATTGTTGTAACAAGTGAGTTGACCTTCAGTTCGAACAGAAGATGCTAATGCGACACCAAGCCCACCTAAACCAAGAAATAGAGTCAAGGCTCATACAGGATGTCCCCAAGACAGACAAGTAGATTAAAATTACAAGTAGAACTAAAATTACATATATACATTGGCGGAAGCAGGATTGAGCAATATTTTAATAAAACATAATGTGCTAGAGTCGATACAAGTAGTTTAATACAATAGAACTCATTAAGTTGTTTACGTAATCCCGGATAATGAGTTGTAATACCAAATAATTCACTAATTTGTTAACATAAACCCGAATGATGACTTACAGTACCAAATAACTCGTTAATTTTTTTAACGCAATCCTAAGATGATGACTTACAATACCAGGTTTAGGAGTAGAGAATAGGAGTCCGAATTGATCAACTACCACTACCACTATAAACAATCTAATTCAACAATACCCTGATTAAAAAGTTTTCCATTACAGTATTGATTAAACCCTAACCAAATATAATGGTATAAGAACATTTGCATAATAGAGTGCATACACAAAGTTAAACTTAAACAAAGATAAGAACGCATACATACCCGGTGATCCAATAAGGTGGGGATTTGAAAGGGTTCAAACAACGGGTTTAAACTGTGTAATTTTGAATTGGTTAAAGCAATTTCTCTTGTCGGGTTGGATGTTCCCATGCACGTTTTTTTTTCTCGTATCCTCTGTTATTCTGTACATTCAATTACACACAAAATCCCCTAAACATATATCAACAAAAGTGTAGCACTAAAATGCACACGAAAGCATATGCTATCAAATAATACACATAAATTTATCTACATGTTATATAAACTTTACAAAATCATTTTATAAATTGAAAAATGAAAAATAAAGTAGAAAATGTAAACATACAGAGATGAAGAAGTGTATCAATGGATGTACATGTTAAAGGAGAGAACGAGGGTACCAAGGAAATTGGCGGAGGATGCCCGTGCCAGAACGACAACACCTCCATCAATTTGGATGGCAGGAAATTGGCTGATGATGACGGATAGATTTCACGGTTAGATTAATGTTGTTTTAGTTTGGACAAGAGGGACACCACGAGCCAAACAACATAGGATACGAACAGGAAAGGGAAGTGTGATCGTTTATCCTTGAATGGGTTGACAAGGTTAGGAATTAGGCTCGGAAGGGTATTTTTGGTCTTTTGAACGAAATGAATTTGCTGGTATATACTGAGATAAGGTTAATTTTGTAATTTTACGTGGAATAAATTTGCTCAGGACTCATGGAGATGTTCCCGTATAATATATAGAAGAGATAATATAGATATAGATATAGATTCTTCTATTAATTACATCTGGCTCATTAATTATTAATAATTATATGTTTATTACAACTCCACTATAGTATATTAATAACTTACAATTATATAAGTATTTTATAGTTACATTTATTAATATATAATGAAATTCTAACATTATTATCATTTTATATATTATAAATTTTATTTGAACAAATAATTTAATATGTTAACCATTTCCGAAAATACACTATTAGTATATATTGAGTCCAAAAACTGCAAGATGACTTTCTTTTTGTATATTAATAATAAAGTCGGTGTTTGCCTTACAAAAAAAGATTAGTTTGTTATCGTATGACCAAAATCAAACATACAGTTTGGACTTTGCGGATAATATGATAAATATTGAAAAAATATTAATGTTAAACCTACCCTGAACTTAGCTAATTCTTATAATTAACGAAGAAAATAGTTGAGATAGCCTTTATTGTGATTACTAAAAAATCAACATAAGAAATTAAGACAACTAACACAAATGAACTCAGTTTCTTCTTAATCGATCAACTTGATCTTGTCAAATAATGAATATCCATGCTTAATGGCAACAATTCGGCAATTATAAAATTCAAAATTCTAAAACACTTTCAAGTACATCTATTACGAATATCATCTATCAGTTATACCATCTAAAATTGATATGAAGTGCATCTCACAACACAACATATATTTCATTTATATAAATTTACACAGTCAATTAACTTGTGAGTTTAGAGAATGCATTTGCCTCGCGCGGGCTATAAAGCTAGTTTTTTTTTATAAGCAAGGATCAATATACTTATATAAGGGAGAAGACGGAGGCGTTTATGTGGCGCCTCTTATATCGTTTCATTGTATTTTTTTAAATATTTCTAAATTTAAACATCAATTTCAAATCATAAAATATAAGATTACCTTATAAAATCTACAATTACCTTATATTCTCCTAAATTTTTGCCAATTTCTTCTTAAATTAACGTATGATCTTAATAGACTCTCTAAGTTTCCCTTTTAACATATTCATCTAAAATTTCTCCACTTTCTTTTTAAAAAAAATCTTAATTATCTTATATACAGCTATTTTTCTAATTTTCTCAAATATTTGAATTAATAAACAGAAAAAATCTTAAATTATCTCATATCCTCCTAGACTTTCCTCTTAGCTCAAATTATCATCTTATTATATTATCCTAAAATTTCTCTACTATATATCAATAAACTTTTCTCTTAATTCAAGTTATAAAATTACCGTCTTATTACTCTCTTTAAATTTCTTTATTATATCAATAAATTTCCACTTAACTCAAATTATCATCTTATTATTATCCTAAAATTGTTCTACCGTATTATTATTTTTTCAAACTTTATTTTCAATTCAAAAGTTAATTACCTCATTTTCCCTTAAACTTTCCCTTTAACTCAAATTACCATCTTGTAATTTTCCTAAAATTACTCTATCATATACCATTCACTAAAACTTTCTTTTCAAGTCAAACTTAATAAAACTTTCTCCCTAACTCAAATTACCATCTTGTAATTTTCCTAAAATTTCTCTATTATATTATTATTCGCTAAAACTTTCTTTTCATGTCTACTATCTTAATACTCTCCTAAAAAAATCTTAATTACCTTTTAAGAATATTCTAAATAATATTCTGATGAAAGAAATTTGTCATATTATCTTAGTATTCTCCATAAATCAAAATAAATTTATCGAAAGGTGAGCGTTAGACTACAATAATTTTAAATTTTATTATGGAAAAGCTTCACGACAAGTTAGGTAAATTTAAAAAAGGAAGTAAATAATTTTATATGTACATAAGTGTAAATCGTTTGGCTTGAAAAAAAAGAGCAAATTGTTAGTTAGGTTTTTCATTAGCACTTGTGTTTCAACCTTTATTTTGCATATTATGATAGTTTGTCACTAATTGTTTTGTTAAGCCATTAAGTATATGTTATTTCTTGATTGATTTTATGATTTGGAATGCGTAATTGATTTTTATAATTTTAGAATGCAGCCTTTTGTCCGGGAAGAATAAAGGATGTCGTGGAACGGTTAGTTTCAGATGTTCGTTTTATTATTGAGACTATTTAATGTTAAAAGGTATTATTTGAAATTGAAATTTAAGTAATTTATGTTTGTTATTTTCATTAGCACTTGTGTTTCAAAGTTTATTTTGCATGTTATGATAATTTTGTCATTATTTTTTTTGTTAAGCCTTTAAGTGTATGTTATTGTTTGATTGATTTTATGATTTTAGAATGCTTGATTGATTTTATGATTTTAGAATGCAGCTTTTTGGCTGGGAAGACGAAGGATGTTGTGGATGTTCGTTTAATTATTGAGGCTATTTAATTATAAAAAGTATTATTTGATATTTAAATTTAAGTAATTTATGTTGGTTAATTTATATTAAATATAGTCGATATATATATTACAAAATTGTTGTATCATCATATTTAATAATAGATATATAATATATGTCCTTAAGAATATTACTATAGTGCCGCTGGGAAGCGCGACTTATTGTCCCAGTTCATATTAATAGGCCTAAAGGCACTTACGTAAGAAGGAAACTAGACCACCAAAAGCAAAGAAAGCTAAACTAAAATCCACTAGGTGCCACTATACAAACTAAAACCTCAAGTTATAAGAACAACTAGGTCTAGTACAAAAGATAAACTAGCTAAAAATTCTAGTCTTCAATTACTAATACTTCAGTTGTTTCAGGAACAACTTGTTGCATCATTGTCGACGAACTAGCATGCTCATACACACTGTTTGCGCACTGATTAAACAAAGGAGCTCCCATTGTAAATAACTGATCATCTTCAAACTCTTCCATATCAACATCAAACATTAAGCCTTTGCCCTTAGCATTAATCGGAATGTTGTCAAAGGAAGAAGGTAAAGCAGGTAACGAGGGTTCTCTAATGACAATGCCCGTGTTAGAAGAAGTTACCTGAGGACCAATAGCATTGTTGTCATTTTTGGTACAAGAGGAAGAGATATATAATTTGGTGGAAGCATATATTTTTATCCATTCTGATTCTCAAATATATAGACAAATATGCTTCATTAGTGCCATACATAAAGCCTAATGAGTTACAAATCTAATCTAATTAAAGACATTAAAACATAATAATATAATTGATTATATAATTACAATTTCGAATCAATATTTTAACACTCCCTCTTGATTAAAAATTGTAAAACTTATTCAGAAATAAAAAACGATGACAACCAAAAGAGGTAGAGCACTTCTCTCCACAACCATGTAGCACTTCTGTCCATAAACATGATGCACTTCTGACCAAAACATGGAGCACTTCTTTCCACAAACGTGGTGCACTTCTCACCACAAACATGTGGAGCACTTCTCTCCATAAACGTGGTGCACTTCTCACCACAAACATGAAGCACTTCTCTCTATAAAACGTGGTGCACTTCTCACCTCAAACATGGAGCACTTTACTCCAATTTAAAATAACAATTTTTTCATGGCCACTTGTGCCATGTCTTCTTTCTCATCATAATGACATGCTGAAATTTGGTGCCTCTTATTATCAGATCCTCTTGACCTTCCTTCGTATTCTTTCTCGAAAGTTTTTGCTGGCCCATTCTTGAAAATCTTGATTTGATCTAGTGTTGGGTTGTTTCCAAGAGGTTGCATTTCCCTCTTAGATTCAACCCTCCACAAACTTGAATCTCTCATTCGAGAAGTCATGGCTATGCACTCAAACTCACAGATCCCTCAAGACCATTAAAGCTCTGATACCATGTTGTCATTTTTGGTACAAGAGGAAGAGAGATATAATTTGGTGGAAGCATATATTTTTATTCATTCTAATGCTCAAGTATATAGAGCTATTACAAGACAAATATGCTTGATCAGTGCCACACATAAAGCCTAATGAGTTACAATCTTTTCTAATTAAAGAGACAGTAAAACATTATAATTTAATTGATTCTATAATTACAATTTTGAATCAATATTCCAACAAGCATCACCAGAAAACCAAAAAGTTTCATCAACTGGCTGGGACCTAACTACACTTTTTGAGAAAGCGTTGATAACATCAGACTGAAACCCATCTTCATTAGACACACCAGTTTCCTTATGGCGAAAAGCCAAGTCAAGAAGAGTTAGAAATAAAGGTTCAGAGATCTGTAGCATACCATTATTTTCAGAAAATCGGGGCTGGGGATGGTTAAAAAGCTGGGGAGGATTAATGATATCTCCCAAACCAAAGTTTGACGCAACTTCAAAAGCTAGTTTAACTCTAATTTTGCAAATAAAAAAAACTTGCTTATTCACATCTAATTTTTAATTATTCTTTGTATTAGATATTCACATTCATAATAAGTTACAATACAACCGAACTGATAATATCGAGAAATGTAATATGAATTTGGTAATTTAAATTTGGTTTTAAAGCCAACAAAATAAAAAAATTTCCAAAGCTCGAAGTTAGGCGTGAAGGAAAGCTCGGAGACAACTTTGACATCTAAAACTTAAGATTATTTTGGTCCAAAAAAGGTGAACGTGTGCAACAATTACTTTAGGGTGTACATATTCATATGTTACTGCTCTTTGTTTTTAATTTTATACTGGTCTTTTTTTGATTTATTTTTTTTAAAATATAAAATTTAGTAAATTGTTCTTTTGCACGATACCATCTAAGAATAAACTTCAAATATAATTTGATTTTTAATATTTTTTTTTACTAAATTTTTATGTTTTCAAACTTAAACTTGTTAAATTGATATTTAAAACACTCAAATCATATTTAGTTGAGATTATTGAAAAAATGACAACTGATTTTCAGACCATTGATGTTTAATCCAATTTTTTATTGCTTCATATCTATATATTATAACTCACTCCATAACCCATTCCTCTTTCCTCATATCTATACATTATATAACCCATTTCTCAGGTTCGATATCCATATTTTGGTTTGGATAAATTTTTTTATTTTAATTTGACCCAACGGACTATTTACTACACCATATATGACCTATCGCAACCCCTTCATGAGAAATGTTACCTTAATATGTTACCTTAAGTATGCTACTTATGGGCTAGTATAATATTGTGTTTTTGTGTTACTTAGCCAAAAACTTGGTGTTGCATTAGCTAGAAAGGGTTGCAGCTTGCAACATACTTGTAAAAGTGTTAGCTTAGAGTATTAAAATATGAATATGATATTTTTTAAGTATAAATAAAAACTATTTATTTATTTGACTTTAGAAACATTTAAATTACACAACATTTTTCTAAAAAGTAAGAGTTTTCATGATTAGTGATTAATATTTTTAAATATTAATTAAGATTTTCTTTTATCGAATTTAAATGTATTAATTTTTTAAGTAAAATAAAAAATTTAATATTTATTTGATATTAAAAAGGATAATTGTACAAAAATAATTAATACATTTTTTAGAAAATATAATCTAATTAGATATATGCGTTAGTATTTTGAATTTTATTTAAGATATTTATTTATTAACTTCAAAACTTAATTTTTTTTAAAATTAAAAATACTTAAAAATAAATTTAATATTACAGCGGGTCAAACATCGTCAATTGTTGGCTAAAATACTAGAGCGGCAAAATCCCCGCTCACTTTTTTCATTTTTTCACCAACATCTCTCGATCATCTGACTCTCACTCTCTCAACCCCTCTCTCTCTCTCTCTCTCTCTCTCTCTCGCTCTCCCAAGTCCCAACCCCCTCTCTTTCTCTTGCCCAGTCGAGTCTCACCGAGTCTTCACGCTAAGTTAATTGAATTGATTTGAGCTTCTTTGGAGACGTTTATGTCAAATCTGAAAGCTTCAAATTAGGGCTTTTTAAAATTGGGGTTCTATAATTTGAGTTTGAATTAGGGCTTCTTGACCTAAACTTAGACTAATTAGGTTCTCTATTTTCTATTTCAGGTTTTTTTAATGGATTTGGAGCTTTGGAACTTCAATTTTAGGTATTACATCTATACTAGGAGTAGGGCTGCACATGGGCTGGGTTGGGCAGGTTTAACCTCTTTAGCGACCCAACCCATTTAATACTGGTTACAAAAATATCAACCCATTAATCTCAAAATAATTAAAAAAAACCCAACCCTACTAATTGTGTGACGGGTTGGGTTGGTTAGGGTTGGGTTGATCGGGTTGTAAAAAACAACATCTTGCCGTAACTATAATATATATAGCTTACTAATGTTGATAAAAAAAAGAGCTTAATGTCTAAATTAAAAATATTAATGATCCATTGTCCTGTTACATGGTTTTTTACAGGCTTGCAGCCTTTTGATCCTAAGAGGCATTTTCTACAATCTGAAGCAGAACAAGTTCTTTTAATTCACTGTATAATTATATAGAACCAAAGCTACAAGTAGTTCTTTGCATTGACATATAGAGCAAATACCTGAGTAAAGATTGAGAAATATTTAGAAGTGGGCGCGGTTGCTTCTGCTGCTACTATAAGGTTAGGATATTGGTATGTTATATTGTCTAGGTTTTAGTCGAGGTCTCGGGGATGTATGGATTTGAAATGGGTCAGGGACTCAGGTCTGTGATGGATATGAAATGGACTAGGCCTGATACTAGAACCGGGTTGGGTTGGTTTAAGGTTTTAAATAGCTAAAATCTGACCCAACCCATTATAAACGGCCCAAACGAAAGTTAACCAAAAATTAACCCAATTAACCTGCGGTTTTGAATGGCCCGGTTTAGACGGCCTAATTTAGGGTTGGGTTGGGTCGGGTCTAACGGGTTTAACAACCCATGAGTAGCCCTAACTAGGAGCTTTTTGATTCTATTGGTGAGTATATACAGTATTGACAATATTTTAAGCATTGAATTCATTTTGATTTGAGCTTATCTTTGATTGCATATCATTATATTAGAAATGTAATTATTATTGTTTTTATTTATGTTTATAAGTGTAAATGAAAAATTTTCTATTATTTGATTATGTATGAGAATTGAGATTTTAGATTATATGTGAGCTAATTATAAGTAATGACTGGTGTTCCTCCTTTTTGCGATTGCGATGTATAGGTGGCTCAGCCACAAACTTACTCGGTATTCAAGTATTCAGCTTTTGTTTTAGTCTCAAGGCTAATTTTCTTGTTGGTACTTCATGGGAGAATGAGTCTCTTGTATTAGGTTGAATTGTTTACTGGACTGTGTAGATATATGAATTGTTATTTTGGGCATGATTGTAGATGAAGTGCTTGCAATTCTATTATGATTCTTAGCTAGATATAACATTCGATAAGAATAATTGCTTGTTCATCAGTTCGTTTACCTTTTTAAGTTGAGTTGGTTGAAATATTTACACAAATTTTTGAGTTGAGCTCAACGCAGGGACCTAATGCTGGACTATTCTTATTTAGAATAGTTCAGGGACCTAATGCTCAACGCAGGTACCTAAGCATTCCAAAGGCCAAACAGACAAAATGAAAGAGAATTCAGAAAATTAATAGATTTAAGATAGATGTAAAAAGGACCTTGAGTACCTCCCTTGAAGTCTTCACTATATAGGCAGCAGAGCTTTAAAAATCATGGGAAGCAAGAATCCTTTATTTTTAATTGTAGAAGTACTTAAATTAATAGAATATATATATATATATATATATATATATACATATGTATATATATATATGTATAAACACTGTCCATTGGCTCCATAGATTTACCAAGAAAGCGCTAGATCAGTAGTGGTGTCTCGCTAACACCTCTATTTACAATGAAACGAGTTTCACTGTCTGCTGTTTTGTGATTACTATTAAGTTCTCATGATAGAAATAATCTATTGTTTTGAATTTTTCCTTTGCAATTTATTACGGAATTTAATAATAGAACATTTGAGGAATTTGTTGCCAACTTGATAATAGAACAGTTTGATTATTTTTTAAAGACACATGTAAGTTTTATTCTAACTTTTAGTACCAGGGAACATCTTATTCATCGTTTGCTAGAATGTTTTTATGGTTTTGCTGACTGTTGACACGCCTTGTGTGTGGTGCAAATATGCTATGAGTTTTGCTGCTAACAATTTGAAGAAGTTATACGTGATGAGGACTCCTGAATCATTCAAAACTATTCATGTTGTGTCAAGTGCGTTTAAGCCAACTTTAACCTGGCATAATATACGGACTCTTCAGGTTGTTACTACTATAATGAGTGCAGCTAGCACTTTTTTACAAAGCCTGGTCACTAAAGCTTTACTAATGTATGGATCAGGAATGTCGTGAAGCTGTTGGTGGACAAGGTTTAAAAACGGAAAAACATGTTGGTCATCTCAAAAGTGAGTATGATGTGTAATCCATATTTGAGGGACAACAATGTTCTTGTGCAACATGTATTGTAATGATTGTCTATATTGTGAATGGTATGCCGTCAATTGACACAGAAAGGGCTTGAAGAATTTTTTGATAATTAGGATTTGTGGTACTTGTTTATACCTAACTTTTAAGTGTATCCCTGACAATTACTTAATGAATTTTTCAATCAAGTAGTCTCTAAATTGTTTAGATGGACTTGTGAAAGTTTTATTATGTGTTATAGTTTTAGGAGTTCACATTTTGAAACATGATCTGTTAGCTTCCATAACATTGACTCCACCATAATTTTCATTTTTTTATCAATGTCTATATAAAAAACATTGATATATAATATTCATTGAACATGTATCCATAAACGTTTATGTATTATACTCATCTGTTACTATTTTAGGCCAGCAAGGCACTTCTTGGAGAATATGTGGTAGCCAAGATGAAAATTAGACCATTGAACGGGTTAGGACTCGAACACATGAACAAACCTTGCCCTGTTATTCCATCTCATCTCACAAGTTCTACCTTGAGGAGCATTCAGTTCCAGGTAATAGAATTTAACTACTTCCCTATTGTACAACTCATATTACAACAATAAGATTAATTGGACAGATTTCTCATTGCAAATGAATATCTTTTGCCTGAGGGAAAGAGATCTACTGAATCGTTTTGTTGCAGAAGTTGCTCAACATCAAGCACAAGGAGTAAGCCGAGAAATAACTTTCACTTTGGTGAGGGTGCACATTAATTTCAGATTTTAGTTTTTTTTCCTTTTTCTAATTTCCTATACATCATTAACATTTTTTTATGCATTAGAATGTTTTCCTTTCACTTTGGAATTAGAATGTTTGGACGAGTAGATTATTTGGAATAATCTACTCGTCTTTAATTAATAGCTCTGGATGCTTGATGTTTATACTAATCAATTGAACAAATATTTGTATTGATCAACTGAATATTTTTACTTTGGTTAAACAATTTATAGATCAAGCAAATGTTATGCTTACAAGTTCTGTGCTAATCTGCGTATGTACTTTAATCTGCATACATTTTCAAGAAAATTGCTTAATTGTTTTTTTGAAGTTTGGATCTGACAGTGTGATGTAGCATAACTTTGACAAATTATTATTATTATAATTATTATAGTAACCACCGATGTATATATAATAACCACACTTTTCTATATCATTGTGATCTAATAGTAGATATCATGTTCAAGTTGAGGATTTATTTTAATATAGATTTTTGGGGAGGGGGATTTGTTGATAAATCAAACATCACAATTTGTAATGCATTTCCCTCCTAATTACTTATTAGCGGGATGCACATTCATGTGTGTTTGTGTTACACAAGTTTTTAGGAAATAAACTTATTAAAGAAAAAATAAGTACAAGGGTAAGCATATGATGATGTTTACTGTTAATTATGATGATGTAGCTTTGATACTCTATATACTCATTATATAGATGACTTTATTCTATAATTTGTAACTTGTCTTTGTCTATCTTGGCATAGTCATTCCATTAGTAACTACTTAAAAAACCTGATGCTCATAATGGTAAAATTGAGGTTGAAAAGACTATTCGTGCTGTTTATGCACAAAAGGTATGTCATTTTACATACTAAGATGTTAAATAATTCCCAGATAAATACATATATTATAAAATTTACTGTTTAATAAATTTTAGCCAGGGTTGTTTATAATATTAGACTATAGATTCTTTGATTATTAATAACAGAAACATGAAAGATGATATAGCAAAAGCAAGTGCAATACTCTAAATTATATAAATCAAATATACGAGTAGGATATCCTCGATATTCTTGGTTTGATTTAGAGGATTAAGGGTTGATTTTAGCACACAGATCACTAGTACATGGTTTACATGTGGATTCATTTTAAGTTCTGTTTCTGATATCATGCGATGATAATTGTATTAAGCATTTTGCTGATTAGTAATTTGGTTGTTTGGCTACTTACAACTAAAAGAGTGAAGCATCATATTTACAACATCTCTTGTTTTTAAAATACACACATATATTTGTCTTTAGGAATAATGTTCCTTGGATTGTTTTACTTTTTAAATATTGAATATTTTTTAAGTATTGCCTCATGTAACTACAGCCAGGTTTGTTGCACTCTTTGAATTATCTTTATCACTTTGTTTTTCTATGCTTCTGGCTAACATTATTAATTGGAGTATGCACGACTATTTCTCTTTAACTTTAGCTTTATAATGACACCTACCATTTCTATAATTTTTGTCATACTTTAGTTTCCTAAAGTATGACTAATACTTTATCACTTTGTTTATCACTTTGTCTTTGAATTATCTTTATCACTTTGTTTTTTCCATGCTTCTGGCTAATATTATTAATTGGAGTATGCCCAACTATTTGTCTTTAACTTTAGCTTTATAATGACAGCTATCATTTCTATAATTTTTGTCATACTTTAGTTTCTTAAAGTCGTGCTGATATTCATGAATCTCAACGGGATCTGTGTAAAAGCAGTGAAGGCTGCTAGAATGAAGGTTGCGACTGTTTTCTCGCTCCAAAGTGGCTGATATGGTTCTTAACTCACTTCTGGACTTGCAGCCAGAAGTTTGGGGTCTACTACCACAACTCCCAAGACTCTGCGTACATGAGAATTGATATCTGAGGGTTGTACGCGACTGTTGCAAATAAGGATGATGATGGTACACTTATAATTGGAGGCATTAGCTTCTAGTATGACTGGTTTTTAAGCTAATAACGCTATAATTAAGTAATTCATGAACTATTTTAAGTTAGGAATATTGTGGTTGCCGTTCTTGTAGCCATGTGATGGTTTGTGTAAGTAGTTTAACATTACTTTTTAGCTGTTGGTAATCTATTTGGATTTTGGATGATTAGATGTTTGGTTTGTGTAGAAATGAAATTGTTCTTGTAATAAATTGGTTGGGATTGTATACATTTCAATAGCAGTTTTTCATTTTTTTCTAGGTAACGTGTTACAGTAGCTTCATAAAGTGTTACAGTAGGTTGTTTAAATGTTTCAGCTTGTATAAAATTGTTACAGTAGCTACTAAAGTGTTACCTTAGGTACGGAACTGATACTAGCAAAAAGTAGGACTCATAATGTGGGGCCCACATGCCATGTCAGCATGCCTAGTCATCACAGTGGGCCCCATATTCCTAATATGAGGCCCACATGCCACGTCAGCAGCCATGTCAGTACTGTGGGGCCCACAAAATGGGCCTCATATGCCACGTCAGCATTGTTGGGCCCACATGTGGGACCCTTATTTGGTTCCACATTTTTAAAAAATTTGCAACTGTCTAAGGTAACATAAAATTATGTTACAGTAGGTCAATTTTATGTTACCATAGGACTCTATGGTAACATAAAAGCGCATGTTACAGTAGGGGGAAAATGTTAGCTTAGGTACCCTAAGGTATCATCAAAAAAACTAACCTAAATTTTATGTTACCTTAGCTCGTTTTGGGCCTTTAGTAACATTTTTTTTGGTTACTGAAAGTTGTTTTTGGTGTAGAGATCCATATTAAGTTTGTAAAAGATTATGTACTTATTTTGACCCATATTAGTTATGAAAAGTTTGCAATACAATTTTTAAATATGATTTATATTATTTATCATAAGATTTTTAATACTAATCTAAGAAGGGTACTGAAGAAAACTACAGCTTCTATTTGAATAAGCTACTGAAGAACCCATGCAACTGAAATTGAAACTAGAACTTGAGCTAACAACTTTGGTAACTTGAAGGGCTACTGAATTGGAAGCTGAGGAAAGAGCTTCTTAGTCGATATCATCTAGTGAGTGGTGATTCCCCTGCGAATAGATGCACATTATTGACAAACCCAATATGAAGTTCGTTTTCCTTCACATCCAACACTACAATATGAGGAGCCCGAGCCTGACCAAAACCCAGCTCATTAACTTGACAAGTCGAACCAACTGCAGCTTCAAAGTTGACTAGCATTCAATTTACATTCTACAACCATTTTGTAACCATGTATTGTCTCTGCATGCCCTCTTTGGCTAGTCAATCAGCTTATGTATTGATTGATCTGTCAATATGAACCAAATTAATTGTATGAATTAATTCCACCATGTTGTCTACAATTTCTAACTCATTCAAGCCAATTATGAGTCTATAAAAAGTGTTGACCAGTCTCTTGGGGTTTGAAAGGATAGTTATTTGGGCTGCTTTGTGATTGCTCTTATTAGTCTGGTCCAATAAAAACAAAAATGCCTCAAATTCTGTTTCATGAGGAGAACCTTATAGGTTGGGCCAGAAAATAAGAGTACGATTGAATGTACATCTCTCATTAGAAGCCCACCAATATCGGCCTTGATTGCGCCCGTATTATCCTATTTCCAGGCACCATCTATGAATGCCACAATTTCTAGAATTTGAAGCTAGTAAGCTAAGGTTTTAAATCCGTCTTGTTTGGAAATCTGCTTTAATATTGCTTGAAGAGAAATATTCCAATATTTTTACTGGCCTAGATGAAGAAGCTTATTTGCTAAACCCCAACAGAATGAGTGGTATTTGCTGAGATATTCCAAGTTGTGTTCCTCAATTCTTATGCCTTCAAATAACAGCTCATTCCTAGCTAGCCACACAGACTATAACATTGTTACAAGACAAATATTATTACCCAACCTGAAACTTAGATTAGATTTAAGTATCGCTTCCAAAGAGAAGGTAGAGAAAGAATTAAAATCAATCTCTAACCATAATGAAGTAATATTTTTATGTTTGTGCAAGAGAACAGTTCCAGAGTACATGCTCCAAAGTTTTCATTTTGAGCTCACACCATTTGCAATCATCTTCAGGGATAATACCTCTTTCAAATAAGAAGTGTGAAGTTAGTTAACATTCATTGCCAATTTGCCACAAAAATAATCTCACTTTCGGTGGAACTTTGATTTTTCAAATAATGTTCCAAGGACCCGAGTGACTTGTATAAGGGGTCAACACTCTGTAGCATTTTGTTGTATTAGACGTACCTTTGAAAGGACCCCAACACATCAGTTCTTTACCTTCTGTAAGAATACTGATTGGATTATTACATCTAAATGTTTGATTTGATATTTATCCTACTCAGATAGAGCCTTGCTCCACTATAAAATCTCATGATTCATGTTTGAATTCCAAGCTGATTTCATCTTTTGTAGAGAACAGTTTTTATTTTGGGCTATAATATATAAATCATGGAAAATGTCACACATTCTACTAGTTGGATGCCAAATATCAAACCAAAAACCTATTAACCTTCCGTTTTTAAGAACCCATCTAACATTATTTGGAAAAACATGTTGCCAATTGAAGTCTTTGGTTATGGAGATCGTTCCTTGAATGATTGGAGAGCACTTTTTGGATGAATCGTTAAAAGTCTGTTTATCGAGTACCAAGGAATTTCTACACTTTTCGAAAATTATTCTGCACCACAGAGCACTTTTGTCTTGAACTAATTTCCAACCACCATTTAGCAAAAAACACAATGTTTCTTGTCTACGAATCCATTAAACCCAGACCCGCTCATCCTTTGGGAATAGCAGCTTATACCAACCGATTCAATGTATTTTACTCTTTTTGAGTTCTGCCCCACAGTCCTCATCCCAAAAGAAATCTCTTTTAACTCTTTCTAGCTTAGTGATGATCAACTTAAGCGCCTTAAAAATTTGTAGCCAATACTCTGGGATGCTGTTTAGCATAGATTTAATTAGCACAGCCCGGCCTGACTTATTCAATGTCCTACGCTTTCATTTTTTTTGGTCTGCATTTTTTTAACTAACAAAAACTAGAAATTGACACGCTTGGTCGAATGACCTAAGTTAGCTCCAAAATAAGTTACAGGCCAACAACTTACTTTATAACCTATCGCTTGGTCGAATGACCTAAGTTAGCTCCCAAATAAGCTATAGGCCAACAACTTACTTTATAACCTATTATTTCTGCCCATTCCATCGCATTATCCTTGTCTGATTTGGAGGTGTAAACTGAACTCTTCTCATAATTAATTCTAAGCCCTAATAGAATTTCAAAGATCTTTAGGACAAAGCTTAATCCCTCTACATGCGTGTGGCGTGTTTTCAATGAAAATTATTGTGTCATCTGCAAACTGTAGACTGATGGAGGATTTCTGCAAACAAATTAAATAACATGGGTGATAAAGGATCGCCTTGGCTCAATTTCTTCTTATGTGGAATTCCTTCGTAGGGCTTCCGTTTACTATCATTGGCATTTTGGTTGTACATAAAATTGTTTTGAGCCATTCAATCCATTTCTCTGGAAATCCAAACTGTTCTAAAAGATGGAAAAAAAACTCCATTTCACCGTGTCAAAGGCTTTTGCAAAGTTAAGCTTAAGGATCAAACCTTTCACCTCATTATTTATAATACTGTGCACAATCTCATTGGCTATTATTAAACTATCTGAGATACTGTGACCGTTAGTGATGAACATTTCACCCGCCCCGCCCCGTCCCTACCGGATCCCCGCCCCGTTCGGGTCGGGGATTCGGGGATTTTTTCGGGTTCGGGGCGGGGAGCGGGGAAAAATATAAAAAAATTTCGGGGATCGGGGTGGGGTCGGGGATTATGGTATCCCTGCCCCGTTCCCCGACCCCGGTCCCCGTTTATCATATTTAATATAAATAATTAATATTTTATATGTATATTAATTAAATTATTATTAATAAATATAATATATATACATTCTTAAAGTTTAAATGTTTAAATTTTTTTATTATATTAAAATTTTATATTATAATATGATTTAGTAATAATAATTTTAATATTATCATTTATTATAAATACACTTATATTCAAATTCTTATTTAAAATATGATATTGAATTTAAAACATATTTATGAATTTATTAAATTTTTTATTAAATATATATTAAAAAATATATAAAATTTTATTTAATAAAAAATATTAAAATCCCCGATTACCCGCGGGGATCCCCGTTCCCTGTTCGGGGCGGGGATCGGGGAGCTAAATAATCCCCGTTCGGGGATCGAGGCTGGGAGCGAGTTAGGGTTCGGGGATTGGGGGCGGGGATAGCACTCCCCGGCCCCGAAGTGACCCGATGAACATCCCTAGTGACCGTTCACGAATCCTGACTGAACATCTGAAATAATATTGTCTAATACCAAGCCGAGCCTATTTTCCAACAATTTGAGAAAAAATTTTAGAGAATAATTAGTCAAACATATTGAACGGTAGTCCGCAACCGATCCCGAGGAGTCTTTCTTTGGAACTAATGCTATAAATGAGGAATTCAAACCCGGGGTAAGACTTTATCTTCACCGAATAGCCTAAACATAAGAAAGATGTATTGATGAATGATATTCCATAACACCTTTTAATTTTCCGTATTAGTTCCGTCTGAACATCTGAAATAATATTGTCTAATACCAAGCTGAGCCTATTTGTCAATAATTTGAGCAAAATTTTTAGAGTATAATTAGTCAAACTTATTGAACGGTAGTCCGCAACAGATCTTGGTGAGTCTTTTTTTGGAATTAATACTACAAAGGAGGAATTCAAACCTCGGGGTAAAACTTTATCTTCACATAATTTCCTGAACATAAGAAAGATGTGAATGATATTCCGTAACTCCTTGTAATTTTTCGTATTAATTTTGTCTGGCCCCGAAGCATTGTTAGAGTCCATTGAGATCAACGCTGAATAAATTTCTAAAAGATCTTTTACAAGAAGATTAGCTTCCTATTATGTGAGGGGCTTCTGTGGTTATGAACCCAAGGAGAAGACATCAGTGTGATCATGTTTATTTAAGAATGACTTGAAGTGCTCATAGATTGCATCTTTGACTTCTAATGGTTTAGAAATCCAAGAATTGTCCTTTACCAAGCCATAAATATGGTTCTTCTTGGCTCTATGTTTGACTGATAGGTGGAAAAAAAATTGTATTTGCATCCCCTTCTCATCCCATTGGACTCGAGATTTTGTTTCAAGAATTATTCTCTCTCCAAGTAAGCTTGATGTAAATGAACTTCAATATTTCTACAGTTAACATGGCCATGAGTATTTATGTCTTGCTCTGCCACAAGTTGTTCAAAATGCTTTACTTTTTCAAAATAATTACTATGCTTCTCATTATTCCAGTCCTTAATTATATTTCTCAATAACTTAATTTTTATACGAAAGTCCTCATGTTGCAATTCCACCTTTTTCCAATGAAGAGAAATTTCCTGTAAGAAATTGTTTTCCTTTAATTAAAGACCTTAAATGATCGTAGCCCCCAGTTATCGACTTGGGTCTTCAACAACATCCTACATGGTCTGAGGACTTACGACCTACTCCTTAGATCCACCAGCTTGTTCCTTACTGGCTCCATGCATGGTTTACTAACACCCTGTCCAATTTACTGCACTTACCTTTGGTCCAAACTTTTAGAATATATACATTTATATTATTGTTATTATTATTGTTATTGTTATTGTTATTATTATTGTTATTAAGGGTATTTTCAGGATTTTAGCTTATACTGGTCTTTTATATAAGTATTAAGACATGCATTATAAACTTCAAGCGAATTATAATAAAGTTTTATATTTCTTTTCCATCTCTAAAGTTATCATGTTATCAAGAGTTATGTTTTGAGTGAGATGAGTATCAAATTTAGGAATAATCGTGTCAATTTAGTTGAACCGTTAGAGAGATAATGTTATGACACAAAAATAAAAATATTATGAAAATTCGAAGGAATTTTTCTGCCCGGATCAGCCAACTTGTTTTTACAATTCTAGGAGTTTCAACCGTTGGATCGTCTGGAAATTTTAACTGTGTCTTCCTTACATCAGTAATTAAATTTTTAGAACGGTGGAGATCGTATTTGGAGCTCCAAAAGATCAAATTTTAATGGTTCGAACAGATTGCTCTTAGTTCAGTATTTACATCGTTGTTGATATTTTAATTTGGGTGTTGTTGATTTACTTATTTCTAGATTACTCGATTATCAGGATATTCCAGCTGTAGTTAATTAGTTTTTACTTTAGATTTGATATTGGTCTTGGATTTGAAATCAGAATTGGAATTGGTTCTAGATTTTGTTTTAGATTTGATTTTAGATTGAAAAATTGGTTCTTTTGATTTTGAGTTTGGATTTTGAATTCGATTTTGGATTTAGTTTTTGGTTAAATTTTGGATAAAGTTTGAATTTACTGATAAAATTTGGATTCGAATTTATTTCTGATTTGGATTAGACTTTATTTCTGATTTGGATTGAGTTTAGTTTCAGCAATATCTCACCATGTATGTCTCCTCGTCAACAGGTCTTTTGTCGACTGGTACTTCAAGTATGTTTTCTTCTTTATGGATTCTGGATTGGGTGCATCTCATCATATGTCCCTGTATTTGTCATCTTTTGTTTCATTTTATGCTCATTCATCTTTATCCATCATGACTGCAGATGGCACTCCTATGCCATTGAAAGGTGTTGGTTTAGTTATTACTCTAACCGTGTCTCTCTTTGATGTTTATTTTATTCCGGATCTCAAGTCAAATCTTGTTGTTAAGTAACCAGTCGCTCTAAAACCTTAAGGTGTCAAAGAAAGGCCCTAACATGATCTTATACCACAACATATATTATTTAACACTCCCCCTCAATCATACGATACATTTCGCTACGATTTGCAACAACAAATATAACAAATATCATTATCAATAACAAATATTTAAATTAAACAAATGGGGGTGGGAGGACTCGAATCCGAGTCCCCGCATAAACCAGACTCTAATACCATGTTAAGTAACCAGTCGCTCTAAAACCTTAAGGTGTCAAAGGAAGATCCCGACGTGATCTTATACCACAACATATATTGTTGGGCTCAAGGCATGTCTGAATACCTCATTTAACAAGCCTACGCATTGTGACAATGTCACTTACATGGCCTAGTGAATTTTATCACTGGGATATTATAGGTCTCCAATGTACTTGTTTTGTTCTCATGTACTTCGATTTATTCTGATTGCTCAAGTTAAAAATGAGCTTAAAAAGTTTCAAGCAACTAGATTGTGTATAGGATCTGGAAGTAATCATCCTGGGAGAAGTTCAAGTTGTTCATGCAGCAGGGTGAAATACTTTGAAGACATAAGGTGTAGAATTGTTTCTAAGTCCCCATGTCGAGAAGTCAGAATGAACTATGTTGTGAAGTCCTTAAAGCTATGTCGTGAAGTTTTGAGATCGCAGTGTCAAAATACTCAGTCCGTGAAGTCAGTTTGTGCTATGTCGCATACTCCTCTTAGCCATACTGCAAAGTCTTCAACATAGCTATGCCGCATAGTCCTCAGTTGAACTATGTCGTGAAGTCTTCATACAGAAAAGTCTCAGTTGAACTATGTCGTGAAGTCTTCATACAACAAAGTCTCAGTTGAACTATGTCGTGAAGTCTTCATACAGCAAAGTCTCAAAGAGCTATGTCGACATGTCTGGAGAAGAGGAATACTGGAGTTCACGATATCAACACTTAGCCGTTTGACAACAAGACAAAAGAAGGTACAAGGCAAAAATAAAATGGATACAAATACTGGAAGCATATGTACTGGCCTGTGGTCCAATTTACAGATGGCAAATCTACAGCTAAACTTGGAGAGAAAGAAACAAAAAATAAAGGCTAGTGGTGGTCCTTATCTGCACAATGTACCCTCTGTAGTCTGTTAGAGATGTCAGTAGTAGTTAGAGCGTATTTGTGTAAAATGAGTATGTGCACTAGTTTGTATAGGTCTTATATATCATGCACATCAAATCATTAGCCAAAAGTGTGATAGACAAAAGAATATTCATCTCTTCTTTCTCTGTAAGGAAACAAGAACAATCAGTTCTCGTTTTGTAGCCAGAATTTTATTCTGGAGCTGTAGTATTCGATTTACCTAATACAAAGTAGATCGAAGTATTTATGTGTTCTTGTTCTCTCTATTCCGCACTTATATACTTATATAACTACACAACCAACAGTTTTCGAATGAATATCAAATATCTTGAAACTCTCACCCCCGCTCTGCATAGTTTCCTTGTGATACTCATATCTAACATATATTATTTAACACAAAATAGATGAATTTGTAATTCATAAGTGGGATATCCCATGAATTATAATCATTGACAAATGATTGGAAAAAAGTGATGTTTTGCCTTGTATAAGTACAATTAATTCTTTCATGATCACTGAGTATACATTAAAGTCTTTCTGCGAGACAAACTGGTTCATGTTCTGATTAAGCTAGCAAATCCCCTAATTCTTTCCACAATTCGATTTTATCATGAAGCTCATGAGGGCTGTAGATGTTTACACAATTAATATAGTCGTTATTATCTCCCAACTTACCTCGAACCCAAATCCAAGATTTGTTCGTACTACAAGAGGACAATGAGAAGAAATTGTGACCACGATGTGATTAGACATACTGAGAGACCAGTGGAAGGTGAAATGAGCCATGGGTGATCTTGTAGATCCCAGATGTTGTCCATTATATTGTCTTCTAAATTGTTACACTTTGTCTCCTGGAAAAACAAAAACATTGGGCACAAGCACCTAATGAACCCTGTTAGATTCCTCCTCGTTGTCACATTGTTGATTCCTCTAGTGTTTCAATTTAATATCGAGACTTCTTACATGAAAATAACTTAAATTCTGAATGACTGAAGATTAAAAGACTGGTCATCTTTGTTTATCTTTTTCCAGGCGATTCCTGATATCCTGTAAAGACTTATCTTTGCTATTAACTAGAATCATCCTATTAGCGAGACAGTTTCTAGAATTTTCGATGCCACATCATTCTTAGCCCCAAATAGGCTGTTTGAAACTCATTATCAATCTAAACTTTGTCTTGAATTTTCCTATTACTTGTCTTGCAAATTTTCCTTCTTTTGCTTCCTTTTATTTCCAAGAAGGGAAATTTTTTCTAAATTTTCCTTGGTCGACATAACCGTTTACCTATATTTAAATGCACTACCCTCGCACTGGTTGTGGTTCTGGAGATTCCGATCTTAATTCAATTCTTTTATTATCTATTGTGGCTACCTCACAAGCTTGATCAATAGACGGGTCATTTAGACCCAAGCTTGGTATGGAATCCTCCATGGTGGATGGATCCTTCCTCATCTGCCATTTTTCCTAGTTGAAAGCAATCATACTGTCCGTTGATCTACCTCTTGATCTATGTCCTCATTTAAGTTAACGCTAATATGTGAGTCTTCTGAATCTTCTTCGAAATTAATGTTCCGAGGAACAGAGTTAGAGATCGAATGAGCTGGAGGAGTTTCATCTTCCTCTCTCTGCTTATGAGCTGATTAGAGAGTCAAAGTTTTGTTCTGTAGGGTTTTGATTCCAGAATTGATAAGATTCACCATTGGCGGTGTAAGTTCTTTCATTTTGATTCAAAAACCTGTTCCTTCAATGACAACTTTTAATGTTTCACAAATGACATCTACCCTTTCTGTTGAAATGCATAGTTGTAATCCTTGAAACATTGCAGTCTTCAGTGGTTTAATGTTGTCCGTCAAAATTTATCCCCAATACCCTAATATTCTTTGCCAAATTTCCTTATTCCATACCACTATTGGTAGCCCATCACACCATACCCATGCAACTCTTGGCACTACAAGATCCAACATTCTTACCTCTTTGATTGTTTTGAATGTTTGTAACAAGGTTGACATGTTACAGCTCTCTTTGTCCTCCTTGTCGATGAATGTTATCAAAAATTTTGTATGAGATATTTTTCTGACTTGTCTCCAAAAATATCTTGTCCTTGCAGTCTTTCCCGAATCATGTCTTCCCACTCCATCTGCTCCGTTATCCCCAATAAACTTCGTTGTGTTTCCTCCAAAAAGTCTTTATTTGCTACTCATTGCACTGTGCAGAAAATGGGTTGCTCTACTAGTTTTTCATAAATATTGTTATTTTCTGGAAGTAAGTGGACTGCCATGCTCGGTGGGTACGAGTGTGCTAGCAGTCCTCCGGATTAGTCGAGGTTATTTTCTTTACCTTATAAGATGTCTACCTTTCCTGCGTTTACTTCTTGATCTCTGGCTTTAGATGTTTTGACTTTCTCCGATCTCGTAGTATTCTTCATAGAAGGGTAGTCAAAGTAGTCCTTCGTCTAAGCATGTTTACTTTTAACCTCTTTGTTATAGCCAAAATTTGGCATTGCTTGGTTTCGGGTCGAAGTCGGGTCAATTGAATTAGGTTTACTTGGACGGCTAAGTAATTAGGTTTACTTGGACGGCGAAGTAACTAAACTTTTCAAGGTAGCAAAGTAAAGAGGGCGAGCCCTCTTCCTGGAATAGTGAGGGCGCGCCCTTGTTATCTACTTGGACGAGATTTGGCTTTTAATTGGCAATTCCCTTGGATTTCTTCATAATTTCAGATAGAAGATGGATGAATCTTACTAACTAATTTCTTACAGGTATCTATTGAAGAACTCCTTCCTAAGATGGAACTTTAGGAAGGCGGTGTCCGTGGTCAGAGACCTCTAGGGGTATGCCTGGACTGAAGGCCTCCTCCTGTATTCAACGGGTGTCGTCGTTGGGGATGTGGGGTGAACTTTGGTGTGTGCTTTGGGAGCTCTGTCTCTATAATCAACGGGTGTCCTTGTTAGGAGACTTTGGAGTATCCTGCACTTTGTACCCAAAATCTTGGGATCACCTGTCCTATCATCTGGTGGGGGCTTCTAATTCGGGGGACAGGAATGCATCCAACATTTGTGGTAAGTTATGGCTATACATGCGTCTGAGTAATAGAGAAACAGCTTGTAGCGGAGGGTTATCCTTGGCCAGGGAGATGCCTCATCCGTGAAGTCTCGAAACCTTGGACGAGCCTTGGGCCTTTGTGACTAGGCCTCATCAGCGGATATTCCTAAAGCTAGCTGGAGAAAGGATCCGGAAGGTTCCTTTATTGGGCCTCGAAGCCTAAAGCCCATTTAGGTTTCTTGTGCCCCAAGAACTACGTAGGTTTGATCCCCTATAAATAGGGGTACGTAGGCAAATTGTAAGGGGTAAGAAGTTGAGAGCGCAAAAGAACCACCACTTACCCTAAGAAATCTCAGCCACCAATTACATACAATCACCACACTCCTCTCAATTTCCCGGTGAAGATCCGCCATCATAGATCTTGATTCTGGCGACGTACCTTAAATTTTGTTGTTACCAAATTCCTCCGTCAAAAAATTGGCGCTAGAAGGAGGGCTGCTGATCAAGATCCTAATCTCAGGAGGAAGAGATGTCTCACCATCATGATGATCGATCTTGTGAAGAAGATGACTATGATTCCTAGGAAAGTGTCGGGCGTGGCACGGAGAATTCAGATCTGCCCAGAACTACGGCGTTCGGTGGACGGCCACCGGTTGTTATAAGCAACGCAGATCTGATGGAGCAATTGTATCGCATGGGGGATGCCTTAAATAGCTTTGATTCAAGGCTATCCACTGTAGAACGACAGAGATCAAGGAAGGGCCATCTTCACCCTCACACTGGCAGAGCAACGGAGAAAGCTCCGATGGTTGAAGGAAGTACTCAGAGGAACAAAGTCCAGATCGATGGCAGATCAAATCAGATCACTCCGCCACGGTTGGAATACTCTGACCAAGTAAATCCGATTGTTGAACTCCCTGATGACGATACGGACGGACGCCAGAGAGCTAATACTGAAACTCGGGTGGTTCCCCATCCTCACATATCTGACCGAATGTTGGAAGAGCGCCAACATGATGACAATCTATTAGCTGATGCAAGGAAAGAGCCGGACGAAACTCGCCGACCAGATAATTCTCCAAGTGACGAAAGAAGGGATTTCACCGCCCTTAAGGAAAGGCTTGGAATACGTTTGAATGGCAATGATCTAAGAATGCTTATCGTGGAATGGCAAAAGGAAGGAGCTAATGGAGAGAGGGAACCTCGTGACTCTACGCGTGTGCCCCTAACTCCCAGGAGGATGTTAGGATGAGACACCGTGAGCGCGAACAAGCTCCTCCGAGGGATTATGGAAGATACCAACGACACTCTGGCAGATATGATCGAGATCAGAGATGTAATAACCCCAATTTTCGTAACTATTCAAAACCCTGATGAATAATAAATTATGCTGATTGTAAAATATTATCAGACCACCCGATATAGGGATCCTTTTATCAGAGTTCTGAGTTCGTATTAGTATTCTATATGGAATATAAGTGTATGTAAAAGTCATCGGATTTCAAAAACGAACACTTTCATTTTTCCCGAGATTCCACCAGACACTCATAGAATTGAATTACGTATTGAGAATCAAGGAATTCTAAA
>PHNY01016249.1:10108-25620 GCA_003724115.2 Anethum foeniculum
CTAAAACACTAAACATATGATGTACAAATCAAAATTTAATATATTTGGGATATGGTAAATTGGTAATATCCTACCAAGATGAGTTCATAAACATCAACCTAAGATTGAAAATCAGCTTGATGGTGATGATTAGTAAGAATTGGTTGAGTTTAATTGATGGACTGGTTGTCTTTGAATTGGGTAGAATTGAGGTAGTTTGTTTGGCATCGGTTTTGAGTGAAATGAATGTCTTAAATCATTTTTTTAAATGGGTTGTTTGATTTCTTGGCAGCTGAGTTGGTCTGAGTTGAATGCTAAATTGTTTCTGTTAGATGCTGAATTGGATTGATTTAATGGAAAATTGAGTTGGATGGATTCAACAGAAAAGTGGGTTCGACTTATTTAAAGATAGACTGTTAAAGTAATTCAATAGCAAGCTTTTTGAGTTCAATAACCTACCTACAAGTTGGTACAGTGTTCAGTAATGTTCCATATGCATCAAAAATCTGATTGAATAGGATTGTAAACGAGCTAAACTTAATTTTCACCGGACTTGAAATTTCTTATTGCACAAAAAATTTGTTCAAGCTCGAGCTCGTTAACAAAAAGAGCCCCACTCGAGCTTTTATTTAACAAAATGAGCTAAACCGCACTCGAACCCTTGCAACTCGTAAACATTAACATTTAACAATTAAAAAAAAAGGTTGAAAACCACTTAAATCAACTTGTTATCATCAATTTCGACACAACCAAAACTCAAATTTTAATCATTATGCTCAAAGAATTCAAATGATTCATGGTTTAAATATTTGGGCGTAGTTTTACACCTAAAATGTTAAAAATATTATGTAAAATTAGGATATTATAAGTTTTTTCAAATTTTAACGAGCCAAGTTCGGGCTGAGATCGAGCCGCACATTCTAATAGCTCGACTCGGGCTCCCTAGCTTAACGCGCACATTTTTAAAATATGTTCGAACTCGAGTTCTTAATAAACCAGACCGAACCGAACTGAGCCGAGCTCTTATCAAGCAGAGCCCGAGGTTGCTCACGAACTGCTCTATCAGTTTGAACAATTAAGAAGAAAAAAAATCATTGAGAAAATTATATACAAGATCCAAACAATCTTAATTAACTACCCATTCAAATAAGACTATTAAGAAGCCTTAAGAGAAAAACAAATGGCTCATATTCTCTACAAAGTAAAAACACAAGTTACAACTCAAAATTAATGACTTCATGTACAACTAAAGGTACTGAACTCTGTACTAGGTCACAATCAACTGATTCAGCCTAGACATCAAAGTCTGTGAAAGAACTTTTCAACATTCACATAACCCTGCAACGTCTCGTCCAAGCTTCTTCACTCTCTTATCTGACCTTCTACTGCTACTTCTATCTTAGCCGCATTACCTTTAAAGTTTGAATTCAAGTATAATGGGAATGTGCTTTACAAGGATATAAACTTTAAGAAATGTACAAAAGCAAGGTAATAAAATACATACATGTTCCGTTTCTCGAATCACTGATACGCACAAGTGTCATGGCTGCATCTTGCATATCCAGATCATAAACTCGAACTATATTCACCTATAAAAACATGGGCACGGAAATTGATCACTATAGCATCCCCTTTAAGATTAGTGTAAGGATCAAAACATATCATCTATTAAGAAATGAAATTAACAAAAACTGGTACCACTGCAGTATTTAACTTAAAAATTTCCCACCTAATGTTTATTTTAGAAAACATTAGGCGCAACACTATCCATTCCTCTACCACATCCCTGTAAACCATTTTTTTGAAATTAGACCAACCATTTTTTCCTGGTTGCATCCTAATTAAAAGGTTTTACATAATTAGTTTTCAAAACAAGATTGTGATCGACATGTCAACACTCACTAGCAAGTACACACACAATTTCCATAACACCCAACAAAAATCATTCTCATGTAATGAGTAAGGCTCGCACCTCTGCATTAACTAAAAAATATTAAAGTGTGGAACTTCAACAGGCAGCACAAAAGTATCTAACCAAGGAAAAAAAAAATTTACCTTGAATATGTAAGGTGAGATCATATGAAGAACCAAAATATCTCCCTTTAACAATCTATGCTTTATCGCAAAACCTCTCCAACCAGCACTCAAACCATGCTGTTTCTTGAGGTATTATGTGTCCCACTGTTCTCCAAGGTCATCCACCAATTTAACTGTAACATCTTTATTTGGCATGTAGCTCTTACAAAAGTCTACAGGCAATATCTACATCAAAAAAATGAAATGTAAAAATGAAATGTAAATGGAAAGTTCGTCTACAAAACCAATAAGCAAATTGTTTTAAAGGTGAGAGCATAACATGCTTACCAGCCAAAAACTGTTAGAAACATTGGACATGATCATCGGTTTTAAAAATCTAGGATATTCCATTGGTATGCTTTGAAGCACTTCTTCTGCCCGTTCCATAACCGATTTCTCAGCATCGCTGTCTTGATACAGACTATCAGTGCAAACCTTCTTCCGTCTATAGCTAAAGTTGGTCAAGATGGTGAAGTTAACAAAAACGTGCATCATCATAATAGATTATTTATTTATTTGCCTTTAATAATTTCGAAATAATAGGCATTCATTCCAATAGAATATCGTTACCTCACTTTTCCTGGATCAGCCAGATTGACCTGCTAGAGAACATAAGACAGTTCAATTATTTATTTTAGTTTTTCACAAATAACAAGAAAATGTATAAAAGGAGATAACAAATTTCAGCAAAATGTACGATATCAAGTTCCTAATGACACTTCATCGAATTATAGTGCATTACCAATTTTAACACATGATCTTTAGAAACATCATAAGCTGACCATGTTCTTATAACCTTATATATCAGCTGACCTTGTTTTTTTGCCAATGTCCCAGCTTGTAACCAAGTAAACGCCACGTATACCACTCTAGGATGAATATGCAGGATTTTTATGACAATATATTTAAACATTCAATTTGCTCCTCTATCAACCTATGATGTGTGTTCAAATGTGGTACTATTAAGTTAATTTGCACATGAGCATTTGTATACAGTTTAATAAAATACAATGGATATTCAACATTTTACAACAACATTAAAGATTATTGTTTACATCAGAACAATCCACTGCAACTTAATAACCTAATTCCAATCACACGCACTGCAACTTAATAACCCAATTCCAATTACACAAAAACGTACATCATTGATGTGGAGCAAGTACGATATCATTTTTATCTAATAGAAGTTATAATTTAAACAAATAAAATTGTAACTTATCATACAGTTCGGTTATATTAGATAAATATATTATTAGACATGTTATAGATGAGTTATATAATAAAAGGGTTAATAGGCTAAAACATCACCAAAGTACGAACCTTAAACAACTTGCAGGTGGATCACTAAACTTAAAAAGCTTAAGGTCAACTCACTGAACTAACAAAAACTTTCAAATGGGTTGTGAACGTTAACAAATTAAATATTAGATGGAAAATTCATATGGACATCTAACGTGTAAATAATATCATGCCATAATGCTTAGTTGTACTCATCTGACACGTATTTAGTGGGTTAACCCGACCCGAGTTTAAAATCTGGTACTTAATCTTCCTGATCCAATTTGGATTTTCAATTAACAATTTCAAATTAAAACACTAAACATATGATATACTCCTTACATGGAAATAAAAAAATGCATCATTTACAGCCAAATTTGAGCTCCTAACAAATAGCAATACATCACCCACATAATCAAACCAAATTTTTACATTTATATTCACCTCGACGTCTTTCATGTCCTTCTTTCTACTCTGCCTACAATTTGTTTCTAATTGATTGGCTAGATTTTGAAGTGGACTACCAGGATTCTGAATTCTCAATGAATCCGTAGAAGTTAACTTTTTGTGAAAAGAAATCCATCATCATCTTGAGATATTTCTGTTTTGTATTCTTCGTTGGACTCCAATATACATATACGATATATATACTTGGTTTTGGATTCTTCTTTAGCACTAGTTTAGTTTTAGTGTATATACATATAGTACTGGGTTTAATCTGGACCACGCCCATTCTTGTTCTTTAAACCCACAACCTCACATTCTTCTCTTTATACATAAATTTTACCATTCTTTTTTGTCTGTATTATAGTATATACAAATTAAAATTTAATATATTTGAGATATGGTAAATTGGTAATACCCTGCCAAGATGAGTTCATAAACACCAACCTAAGATTGAAATCAGCTTGATGGTGGTGATGAGTAAGAATTGGTTGAGTTTAATTGATGGACTGGTTGTCTTTGAATTGGGTATAATTGAGGTAGTTTGTTTGGCGTCGGTTTTGAGTGAAATGAATGTCTTAATCATTTTTTTAAATAGGTTGTTTGATTACTTGGCAGCTGAGTTGGTCTGAGTTAAATACTTAAGCTGGTTTCTGTTAGATGCTGAACTGGATTGATTTAATGGAAAATTGAGTTTAATGGATTTAACAGAAAAGTGAGTTGGACTGATTTGAAGAAAGACTGTTAAATTCAGAAAGGAGTTGATAGTTGTGAATTTTTTTTTAAGTTCAATGACTAAATTGCAAGATCTATGTAGTTCAGTAATTCAATAGCAAGCTTTTTGTGTTCAATAACCCACCTACAAGTTGGTGAAGTGTTCAGTAATGTTTCTGCCTATCTATGAAGCATGGGTGGGGGTGCGGGTTCGGGGATAAGCGAATTCGGCAAAACCAAGAATTTAGGTGCGGGAGATTCGGCAAAAATTAAAATATTAAAAAATATATAATAATTAGCAAAACCAATAAGTAGCAATCAAATTAAATGAAATAGTCAAATACACAAGTACAAGGCCAAATGAACATTCAGTCACATATTCATCATATAATAACTAAGTATCAAATTATTAACATTAATTTCTAAAAAATCAACCGAAAATAGTCAAACATCCATATATACAGTGGTCTGCCTATATGATCCATATATACATACACAGCACATATATACATACACGACACGCACATACATATATACAAACTGAACAAGAAATTGATTACAAACTACAGAGGAAGCCATATACATACAAATCATTGCAAATTGAGAAGAAGAAAAAACTGAACGGAAAGAAGAAAGAAGACGACTCACCCTTCTAAAGAAGTCACGACTATTTTAATTTGACCAAAAAATTACAAAAACTACCACTCCCGAATCCCCACTGACGGGGATACGCCGGGTGGCACATTTGGTACGCAAACCAGGCATCCCGAACCTCACCCGATGCACGGTGTGGTGCCCTACTGCAGCACCCATGCTACTCAGCTGCCTATTTACAACAAAACAAGCTGTCTCCATTATTTACTGGTTTCCTAATCACTCCATTAAATATTATTTGGTATTTATGATTTAGGGTCCCTATCCAAGGAGATGTAATCTTTGAGGCATGGTTCAGATGAGAACCCATTTTAGCGCGAGAACAACAGAACCTGCTTGTAGAAATAGAAACTGAAATAGATGTTGGGTATCTAAGCTGCTTTTGTTTATTCATCCAATGGTTGAAAACTGAAAGCTCTTGGGTTCAATTTAAGGAGTTCCCCATTGAATTCAACCCTGAAAGACTTTAATATTAAAAAGTTAAGATTGTTCAGTTATTATTGGTTGCAATCCAAACAAATTCCTCTCTTCTAAGGTTGAGAAATTCTCGGCTAGTGAAATCTTGTGCGGTTAAGTGATCTTAAGGCTAGTGGGTTTCGTGTGGTTAAATCAAGACCTATCATTTTATCATCTTTCTATTGCGTTCCTTCATTTTTACTTATCGGTCCTGTATCAACTAAATAAATTTCTTAGTATTATAATTCCAAAATCCAAATTTATTACCCAACTTACAATAATCAATTGATCACTGAAGCCAACCCTAAATAGACTCTTTTAGTGAAGCCACACCACAATTTATTTTGACAATAGTGTGAGGCCTGCCACTAAATGTTGTTATAACTAAATATGCACATACTTTAGCAATTGCAATATACTATAATAGTGAACATACATGAAAGCCGCATAAGACATGCACACATGGGGTTTAGTAGATTCATCATATGAAGAAAAAGTATTGTAGGAATTTTAAAATGCAACGGTTTGTTATTGCTCTATTGATCATTAAATCATCACCACCTCCGGTGAAAATTAATAGAGTCCGTGCTGAATTGATGGCCATCAACTGATTGAGAGAGTTAGACATAACTAATAACTATCCATTGCATTAGTTAAGGTCCTTCAATTCATTGATTAATATGATGAATTGCTTCCACTGTTGTATAATAAAACAAAAAATCCAATATAATGTGAATGGTAGCAAACTCCAATTCAACTCCTGAATATCAATCCAATAATCACATTGATTAATTGATTAAGTAAATTGAGCGGGGATGCTCTTAATGTTTGCATTTTGATTGGATCTACATCAAGAGTTCCCAACAAAACCCTAATTTGAATTCAATCTAAGTAGGTCCAATCCCCACGAAGCCTATTTAGGCAATAAACATGTGTGTGTGGCATTCATGCTGTCAGCATAACCAAATTTACCAAAATCAAAACTACAGACTGAACCGAACTATCAAGTATACAGATTGATGTCCACAAGAACAAAAACTAATCAAAACTATTTCAAGAACTTGAGGTTGTTGAGAATTGAGCGGAAGACCCAACATATTAAGCTTTCTACGCTTTCGATATACAACAAGTTCAAGAGAAGCAAACAACCATTGGACCAACAAAATCAAACACAAACTACATCTACTTATCAAGGGAATACATCAAATTCTTACTTTCTTGGCCTTAGACTTAAAGTTGCAATCCTTCTTTGAAGCCACCATTTTCTTTGTTTCCACTTTTGACCTTTGCTTCATCTATAAAATAAAAACACACATATGAAACACACATCTTAATACATACACAGGCCACACACTTGTAATGTAAAGAACAATCTAAACAACATGTTCATAATGTAACAAACTGACAACCTAAGGTGCCGTTTGAAAACATTGATTTCATTTCAAATTTTCAGGATTTGAATTCCAAATCTCCCATTTGGAACATAAGAATTTTAATTTCGGAATTTCCTGTTGAGGAATTCTTAAAATTTTAAATACTAAATATTAAATTTAACCAATGTTTGGTCCAAAAAATGAAATCAGAAATTTGAAATTTCATGGATTTAGGCTCCGCTTGTTTGCCTGAAAATAACTTTATTTTAAAAAATATTTCTTAAATCCCAAATTCAAATTCTTAGTACTTCCCAAACACCTGTTTTCCGCAAAAATGAAATCCTTTTTTCCAAACAGGCCATAAGGTAATTCAATCCGAATAAAACTCAATTACAACTCAAAACAACCAAAATCAAATAAAACAACCCCAAATTGAATATAAATAAATAACATGTTCATTATCTCACAAATTATCTCACAAATCTTAAACTAATCTTAAACTAGCAATCAAATCTATTTAATTCCGAACAAACCTGAATCGCAACTCAAAAGTTTTGTTAAACGACAGCTCCCAAACTACCTAGGGTAATTTAATCAAAATATACGGCATAATTTAATCAAAATATACCGCAACTGCAACTCAAAACTACCAAAATCAAACAAAATCTAATAAGTTTGAATTCCATAAACAATCTAAATTGACATGTGTTATTATCTCACAAATCTCAAACTACCAACCTCGGTTAATTCAATATGAATATAGCTTAATTGAAACTAAAGATACGCAAAGAAAAATGAGAACTTACAAATTTATGGCATACCTTTTCTGAGATTTGGAGGTTTAATGGAGAATCTACGAGTAATTATGATAGAATTTGATGATAAGTGATGGAGAATCGAGAGAAATTGTATTTGTAAAAAACCGAGGAAACGGTGAAGGTGTATGACACTATAACGGGGTATATATAAAAACATATACAAATATAAACAATACTAATAATATTACAAAACACGGGTGTATTTATTTGAACATATATATATATATATATATATATATATATATTGCATAAAATATTACAAAATGTATTATTTTTCGAATCATGTTCTACAAAAATCACTATTTTAATTAAAATCTTGCAAATCTTATACATTTTACATGTAAACATTTTACATGTAGAACACTGCAAAACATATAATTCTATAAAACATGCTTATTTTGCAAAACATACATGTTCACGTTGCAGAACATACATGTTGTACCTAGTAAAATGTGTTAGATTTGCAAGATTCTAATTAAAAAATTAATTTTTGTAGAATATGATTACTACAGAACACGTGCAAAGCCCATAAAAGGCACAAGGCTGTGTATTACAAAAATATTAACCGTTTTATGCCTTGAATATTATTGATACATGGTACATTTTCACTACAATTATATCTCGTCTAGTATCCTATAATCAAAGACACATTTAATTTACTCCCTATGTCCCATTTTTCTTATCCATTAATCAAAATCGACCTTTTATTCAATCAAGTCAAACAGAATGATATTTGCCATAATATAAAACTGGGACTACAATATTCAACTTTTATTTACCTTTTATTGAACAATTATTTTGGGACGAAAAAATGGTAATAAATGTACAATAAAACTAGGATAGAGGGAGTAATTTACAATTTGATAGGATTGTAATATTAAAACTACAAACAAAAGAGTCATATATTAGGAATTAATGAAGAAATCATATAAAACAAGAAGGATGTGAAGATTAAAAAAGAAGTTTGGATGCTTAATTCATAGATGTCCTTACCCATACTAGAAATACTCTCTTCGGTGTTAGAATAAGGTAAGTGTAGAAGCGAAACTTTTAAGGAGATGGCAAAAAAATTTTGAGTGGAAGCCAGGGCCATAGTCCTTCCAAAGATTAAAAAAACCACAGATGACAATTTTGTTTTCTTTTTAATTTTATATTTTACACCTGAAGAATTTCACCAAAACCTTAGATGTAATTTTTCCAAAATCCACAAGCATTCATATTTAATCCATAATTACATATTTGATAACCTATTTTATTAATTTTGTGGAAGAATTTTTTTCAAACATTTATGAGGTGTAAATAATTTTCCTGGACCACTTTCCTCAAATAGTTATATATTTAACTCAAAATTTTGCTTAATAATATCATATAAATTAGACCTGGCAATTTTGGTATACGACACGTGAACACAGTACGAAACGATACGAATAATTAGTGTTTGGGTGCGAAAATTTGGTACCCGAACACGGAACTACACGAAAACGAAAAAACACGAATTTAATTAGTGTTGGGTTTGGTTTTCTGATATAGGTACACGATACGGAACGAAAGTACATAGAATAAATGAATAAATAAATTTTAAAAATATATAATCTTTATAATATAATTTATACATCTTATCTTTTACTAAATACACCAACATCTTCTATTTTTATGTAACTTAAAGAAATATTATAATATTATAATTGACAAGTGCATTTCTAACAATTGATATTGTTTTACGTATATAATTCGTGTACTTCCGTGTACCAAACGGGTAGAGACGAATATATTAGTTCGTGTTAGTGTCAACCAAATACACGAATACAAATCCGGGTCGTATTCGGTTTTAATATTTTAAAACGAATATACACGTACACGACCCTATAATATAAATACATAATTTACATATAAAAGTAATTATATAAAACTCTCTTTGGTGTAAGAAAAAGGTGAGTGTAGAGGCAAAGCTTTTACGGGGCGCATAGGCAGAGGTAGAGGTTTTATTTTAAGGTAAGAAGAGCTAAGGAAGAGCTATTATATGATATGAAACTATTTAATATAATAAATATGTTTTTGGTGGAAATACCCGAGAACTACTTGGCATCAAAAGATTTTGTTGTTTCGATATTGATTCTGTCACATTTATGTCCCAAAATAATACCTAAATGCATTTTACATACACTTCACATGAATATTTGAATTACAGTACATTGGTCTCACACGTCAGCTTATTTTTACTTTGCTAGTGTGACGGTACATCAAATAATATTATATAGGTTATCGTTTTTTTTTGTACATAAGAAATTGGTTTAAATATGTGCACCCGTGTTAGTACAGTTAATTGTATATGTGCTATGTAATTGTGGATAAAATTGATTAATAAATATTCTTGTAGAGCCCCGAATATATTATATTTTTTGGGAATAGGAATGTGTAATTGGAGGTTATAATTTGGAGGTATTATTATTTAATATTTCAGACTACAAATAGAACTTTTGATAAGAAAGTACTAAATTAGATATTAAAATTTTATAAAATTATTATTTTGGTCAAATTCTAATTAGGACTATATTAGAACTAAAAGCATATTATCGATGTAACAAGTACATGATTTATTGAAAAAAAAAAAAGAAGATAAAATGATTGACCATAAGTGACCAATTTAGGGTGATTAAGAATGGTGATACAGTGAACTAGTACTTGATCGATCAAAAGTAAACTTACCATAGACATTAAAAATTAGAAAATGTATAAGTTTGGCAAAATCTTGGAAACCAAGGTCAAGTACGTCACCGTATAAGCATAAAAAATTGGTTATTATTTTTATTAGTGTAAAGAGGTATATATGTCATTTAGAATGAAGGTGGCCAATAATTTATGTTGCAGATAGAGCTATTATACTTGTTTTGAAATGAAGAATTTACAAGTAAAATGGACATCAAAAGGAGTAAAGTTGTACAGTACATAGTAACTGGAAGTAGTTTTTGTTGAATATAAAGAGTTAGCCAAAACTTGTTGTAGTAGATTTGTTTAAATTAGATATATTTTTTATTCGCTTAATAGTCGAATATGTAACATAAGAAATAGGATAGTGAATCAGGTTACTTGGCTTGCTAAAGTTTTGTTTTGATGCTTTATATGACGTGGCTGCTTATGTAATAGGTTAAAAAAAATTAAATATAAAAAGATAGTAGTAATAAATACTATTTGCAAATAATATATTTATTATACTGAAAAAATAACTTTATATATATATTAAATAATATATAGAGTTAAAAATTATTGGTTAGTGAAACATCTACTTTAGGCTGAAAAGTCTCTTTGTGAAAACAAAATCTTCTAGACTTATTTCTGGTCTTTAGCATTCAAATCATCATCTCTTTTGTGAGAACATTTTCAATAGCTATTAAAAATCACTAACAGGCTAACTTAAATAAAGACCTTTAAACACTATCGATAACAATCCACAGGATACTAAATTAACAAATAAATAAAGCTCAAATCAATAAGAAAAATCCCAAATTTTAAGAACAACATTAACTTAAAACAAATACCTAATTCAGGAACACAAATATATAATTTAATTAACAAATAAAAAAAAAGTAATCACTGAAAAGAGAAGAAACTTGTGTGATAAAGAAATGAAGAGGAGAAGAAACTGGAGTCATTTTTTCTTGTTGTACTTAGCCTTTCACCTTCGTCTTATCATTTGCTCTTGGTTATCTAATTTGCTAGTCTCTTGACTATCTTCAATTTGTACTAATATGCAACACAACTTGTCAACATATGGGTAATACATAACCTCAAGAGGCAAGACTCATGTGGGGCCAAAGATACCCGCACTCCTTGTTAAGTCCTTCCTAGTGTCTCTTTCTCAACTACATATGAGCAGAAGGTGTTCTTCTATAATTCTGTAGTCCAATAGGTAGCGGGGTGGGCTACTTCCAGTACTTTGTCTTCGCATAGAATTAGTAAACTTTTAATTCAATAAAGGTTCTGGATACATAATGATTCTTCTACCTAGATAAAATATTTGATCCAAACAGTTAAAGTACTTATTTTGTTGCTATTACTCAACATTGTGGATGAATTACAAAGTACAATTTTACAATAGTTAGTACTTAAATGGTTTAAAAAGCTTTATTATATTAATTCTGCTCTAATATCTAAACCATGGTTCAAAGACTTAATATTTAATGCCATACTGGATGGTCATTGTCATGATGTTACATTGAGCTTTAAGACTTGGTATAAAGTATTACGGTATTACAAAATAAATCTACGTATCAAACTATACAAAAATTAAACAAAATTAGAAAGGATAAAATTGTGATTAAAAAACAAACTAATATTTAAAATTTATCATATATTCTACAAGGGTGCTGATTTATGCACACCTAAGTTATTGTTGCACACCCTTTTTTAACAATGGACCAATGTAACCTTAACTTTTCTCTCTTTTTTTTGCATGCTAAATAACCTTACCTTCCTTTTACATGTTAGATTGTCCGCACAGTGAATCTTTTATTAATGCAAAATGTAAGATGTTTTAGATTATAAACATGTGCTTAATTTTAACATATATTAGTTGATTATTTTGCAAAATTCTATTACTTGATTGAACTTCAAACATATCATGCACTTCCGAAACTAATTGAAAGATATGAACAGAATATATGCTCAATTTTAAATAAGTTTGTTAACCAAATTATAATAAATGAATTATTCATAACAACAAATACGATTAAGTATGATAAAAATATTAATATATGCACCCCCTAATAAATTAATACAAATTTATAATGAAAATAAGTAATTATTACCTTTCTAAATAGATATTTGTAATGACAAGCAATATATTTTTATCAAATTTTAATGAATGTAATTTTTTGATATTGTATTTCATATTTATACATGTGCTTATTATTTTGTTTTATGTCATGTAAAATTTTATTCAAATATAGAAATATATTTATTAATGTTTTTAAATAATATCAATTCAAATGAGATTTTTTGTCTTAAAATTAATAATATAACCTTTATAAATACTAATCGTGTATAACCAAAGAATTATTAAAATAAACATTTTGAAACATATTCATCGATTTTTAGAATAAGTAACTAATAGTTTGGGGAGATACTTGACTCAAGAGGCAAAATAGATAATATAAAGTTTGACGAGGACATTATGGTCAAATTAACAAAACAGGGTATGCAAGAATAAGTTTAGTGTGTGCATATATCACCACCCATTCTACAATTCAAGCAATTATATATTACCAATATGTGAAGTCTCGGGTAATACTTTAAAACTTTGACACTATGGCTTGGTAATAGTAATGCAACTAGTGTAACCTAATAAAGCTGTGTACACGTAACACAAACACAGATTTCCAATGTAGCTAGAGACATGGAATGAATGCCAGCACAAGTTCCAACAATCAATTTGGCATATGAAACTGATATTTGGAAAAAACCACAATGTGGAAGAAAGAATTGAACATGTGGTCTGCCTCCACAAAGACAGATCGAGGGATCATAACCAACACAAACATCAAATTTACCACTTCAGCTATTGCAGGGTGGCTCCATACCTCTGTTCTGGATGAAAGTCAATTCTAAGTGCTAATAGCAACATTTCCTTAACTAATATTGCTTAAAGAAGTTTATACCTAATGAGCTATATTTACTAAGTAATATCAGTTGCATCTATTTACCTCGTTCAAAAGTTAACTTGGATGATTAAGATGCTTCTTCGTCGCACTTCACTATGTTTTGGTGCTTATTGAGCACATGTTGAAGATTTTGGTAAGAGGATATTCTGACCAAACCAATAAAGCAAAGCGCAAATTTATGCTCAACTAAAAACTACTGCTGATAAGTGATATGGTATCTATAGAGCGAAGGGACGAAACCTGGAGAGGAGTTCCTGGCGCCTGCTGAGATTTTGTATTTTCGTATTATTTCTAATTGTTGGTAATTAGTATTTAGGGTATTATTAGTATTTCTCAAGCATGCCCAGTGAAATAAGACAATTTAACTCGTTTGTCTTCATTTTGTTATTTGTTTCAAGGGCCCAAGGTTCAAGCCCAAATAATTACTTTTTTAGTTTTATTTCATTAGTCAACCACTTAAACACGCAAAAGTCGATTGTTTTACATTCTTTGTCGATTGTTTTAAGTTCTTTCCAAATCATATAAAGATTAACAATTATACATATATTACTCTACTGTAAACAGTAACTCTGGTATGAACATACTCCATCAATGAATAGTAACCTGATGAACAGTTATTTTAAGAAAAGAATCCAAGATCTCACAACAACTCAAAAATTGATGGAGAAGCCTAAGCTCTTGATACCATCTGATGCAGGACGAATTCTAGAGAGATGAATAAATGATATAAAAACGGTAGAAAATAGAACTTGGGTGGATGAACCGCAGAACACCCACTACCCCCAAGTAGATAATTCAATATTATTCTAATAATCAAGTCTCATAATAATACGTGGGGTTACATGACTTGTATAGAGAATAGAACCCTAGCGCATAACTTAATGGACAAAGGCCCGTAAATAATGGACTTTATTATAAATAAACTACTTATTTTGTAAACTCCTAGCCCCCACATATAGAACATATAAATAAATACATTATTTACCTCTATCCTATATGTATTTAAATTAATTAATGACAAAAATAAGAACTCTTTACTTCCGTTCCCCATCATACAAACTACCAACTAAAAAGTTGTAAAGAACTTAAATGGTTATGACAAAATGTAAAAAAAAAAAAAAAAGAGTAGTACTCATTAGAAAAATGAACCTCAAGCAAGACTAATATCTATGCCAAATAAAACCTCCAACAAGATTAATATATATGTGTGCTTCACTAAAAAACAGAATAATATTTAGGAACAATGCAGAACTTGCAAGAGGCCTAGAAGAATATGTTACAGGTTTTATAAGAGTACAGTATTAAATCAACAAATAATAAATAGTTTGATAAGAAGGATAAAAGTAGATCACGCACTACTCCTTAATTCTTAGTAGTAAGTTTGCAATGTTTAAGAGGGGTGGCCCTGGCTATTGGCAAAGGAGTCTGGCGCCTAGGGCCCCCAACACGTAAGAGCCCGGAACTTTTTCAGACTCATATGCATAAAAGTATAAAATGTAGCCTCTACATATGATAGGGCCCCCAAAACTCCTAGATCTCAGAACCGCAACGTGTCCCAAGATTGATTCATGTACATAAGATAGGTTCCAAATATGTTAACATAGTATTAGTACAACGACAGAGACAGATACCAGAAATCTACTAATACGATCGCTCGACAATTGTGTCACTAGTCCAGCCAACAGTTCTATTATTGACTATTCTATATAATACTGGTCAAGAAAGGTATGCATAAACGGTCTGTACAGGGTTGTATGTGAGTTACCATTCAAGTACTGTAAGCGTAGGCCTGCGTCCTGTGGCCTCGACTCGATTCCATCATCCAAAACTAGCATTGGAATGATAAATATTACAGCCATCCCCATCATTCTGGAGAAAAAAAAAATTAATTGGGTTAAATTACAGCAAAAAATATATCAGCCTGATAAAACTCAACAAAAAAGAAGTAAAATTAAATATTAGAGAGAGAGGGGAGAGAAAGAGAGAGGGGAGAGAGAGAGAGAGAGAGAGAAGGGGGGAGAGAGAGAGAGAGAGAGAGAGAGAGAGAGAGAGAGAGAGAG
>PHNY01016249.1:26287-37660 GCA_003724115.2 Anethum foeniculum
TAGAGGGAGTATAAGTTTTGTCCAAGAGATAAAGAGCTTATAAATTATTTTATAAAGTCCAAGATTCTTGGACAAAAACTCGTGTGCGACATTATCGGAAATAAAGAATTATATGGTACCAGCTCAACTTCATGGAAATTGTTCGATGGACTAGCTCTCCTATTATGTCTTTACTACCTTGTCGCTCTCCAATTATGCGTTTACTACCTTGTCTAAGATACGTGCTTCGGAGACTAGTAAACAGAGGATGACTAGAGAAATATTTGTAAAAAAGCTGGCTGTGGCACCTGGGATGCAAAGACAAAGAAAGCTCTCCTATTATGTGTTTACTACCTTGTCTAAGATACGTGCTTCGGAGACTAGTAAACAGAAGATGACTAGAGAAATATTTGTAAAAAAGCTGGTTGTGGCACCTGGGATGCTAAGACAAAGAAAAAACCGATTAGGAATTGTTAGGGTAATGTGATTGGAGAGCAACGAATGCTTCTTTTTAAGATTGAAGACACTAGGGATCAGTTTGATCTGAGTATGGCGGGGCACTTCAGAATGCATGAGTACTCGTTAGGTGGTATTAATAAAGGCCTTAAGTCTCCTGATGGTGGTGATATTGTGCTCTGTAAGATTATGTTTGATTCTTCAAAGGATCATGTATTTACCCCGGACTCTAAAAGTACTGAACGTGGGGGAACTGAAATTTAACATCGACAAGTGTGGTTGAGATGAAAAGCGGTGTTGCTGACAATACTGAGAGCACGAAGTGTTTAACTTCAGGAAATGTGTTCGTTGGTGATGCCTGTGATTATCTAACTGTTAATGATCTATTTGACAATTGTTCACAAGAGTTCAATGATTTTGGTTGGGATTCTAGTTTCACGGACTCGTTTATGGACTTGCTGAATTTCAATCCTGAAGAGGGGGCAGTTAAAAATATCAGCAAGCATGGGAAGAGGAAATTTGAAGAGGAGAATATGTATGGTAGTAAAAGGATAATTATTAGTTGTCTATTATTAACTACAACTCTCCTAGTTCTTTTTTTAGTTGTTTTGTCTGGTCAGTTCTTTTTTTAGTTGTTTTGTCTGGTCAGTTGATCTGATATTGTCCGCGTATGTATAAATCTGACATAGCTATGTAATGCAAAAGAATAACATATACAATTATTTTGAAATTTACATTATATTTATGCTTTCCTGTTATTTGCTTATTTGTTGTTGTCAAATTTTAGGATTCCTATTTTATATTCTGTGCTAAATAGACAAAATATACATTTCATGTATGCCGATAATAGAAATAATACATATGATATATTACCGATAGTAAGCTAATGGAGAAGTTGGAGCTGTACATGGATAAAATCCTAATATGTTTCAGTAAAAGTAAAAAAAGACCATACTGAGGAACACAAATAATAAATTGAATAGTTGAAATCTAATAAATTTGATTTTTATTAATTTTAACTCCAGAGTATTTCTTTTAATTTAACTCTGAATTTTTTTCTTACACAGTAAAATATTAAAATCGTGACTTTTTACGCGTACAATCGTATGATATGTTATTTTATTTGAGTACAAAACTTACACAAATGAGGTTACAAAATTGGGTATAAAAATGGGTACAAAATTTTACACAAAATAACATGACAAATGAGGTGAGATGTTTTGATTGGTGTTATCTTTGTGAATATTCTCATCAAAACTTAACGCATGTCATTTGTGAAAAAATTTGTGCCCAATTTTATTATACCATATAGAGATGTTCAACAAATCCGAAACACGAAATCTGATCCGATCTGATCCGGGAAAGAGCCCGAAAAGCCCGATCTGGTAAAAAGCTCGGCCCGGTTCGGCCCGTCCCGCGAGCCTTAAACTGACCTCATTTTTTCTTGAAAATCCGGCACGGCCCGAAACCCGAAAAATCCGGATAAAAGCCCAGATTTAAAAAAGCCCGGATAAAAGCCCGGTTCTAAAAAAGCCCGGATAAAAGCCTGGTTCGGTCCGGATAAAAACCCAGGCTTTTTTAAAAGCCCTATTAAAAATTCCAATTTTTTATATAAAATTTATGAATATACAATATATTTCATAAATTTTTAGAAACAATATTATACAATTTGAAGTAATTGAGGTATATTTGGTTGATTTTTCTATTTGTTCCACAAAATAACAACCGTTAGTGTTTTAGGTTAAAGAATTGTTGACTGTAATATTAAATAATATTAAAGAAGGGAACTGTTGAATATAATACTAAAGAATATTATTTGTTTCGGTATCTAACTACTCTTTCTTATAATTTGAGATATTTTTTTTCTTCGGTACCTAAACTACTCACAGATCGAGTCACAAAATATAAATTAATATTTAATATATAAAAAAAAAGCCCGGTCCGGCCCGGCTCGCGGGCCTAAAACGGGCCTCATATTTTAGAGGAAGCCAGGCCCGGCCCGGCCCGATTTTTGAAAAAACCCGGCCCTATCCGTTTTTAAAAAGTCCGGGCTTTTTAAGGTCCGGATAAAATCCGGCCCGATGGGCTTTTTGTGCACCTCTAATACCATATATAATTAATTATCGATTTCTTTTTCAAAATATTACAAACTAATATTTATAAATAATGTTACACTATTTGTTTTTTTATTTATTATTATTTAAAATAACGGTTTTGCCCCTGATAATGTATTTCCTATATTGAATATAACTTTAATTGTATTTCCTATATAGAATATGATTTTAATTGTATTTCCTATATAGAATATGATTTTGATTTTGATTTTGATAAAGATGACTATATAATCTATATAACCGCACTAGCTATACTATCTTCCTCTCAAGGAAAAGAAATACCATCCATATTATTACATAAACTCTCAATATCATGGCTCCTGCTGTTACCTCTCCTAACAAAACAAACTCCGAAAAATTCATGAAGTCACTCAAGATCAAGAAAAGTACTTGTAAGCGTGCAGAAAAAGAAGATTGTCCAATTTGCTTGAACGATTTTGATGACGACGAGGAAGTTTGTTTTCTCGACTGCTCTCACAAGTTTCACCACAACTGTATCGTCCAATGGGTTTGTAAAAAGAATACGTGTCCTTTGTGCCGTCGCAAACTTTACGAGAAACCTGATCATTCGACTGAGCAAGTGGGTACTATTCGACCAAGTGGGAACTACTCGAATGCGCGGAGACAGACGGCCAGACCAAGTGGGATCTACCCTCCATCTACGCGTAGGTTGATATGGGGCTACCCTCCATCTACGCCTAGGATGATATTACAAGAAGCCTTAGAAACTGACTTGGGTCTCAGAGATTAGAGTGTGATACATTGTGACAGATGATTAGAGGTGGGTTGAAATTGCTAGGAATATGTAAAAGTATTTTAAAGGTATTTGTGTTTTGGTTATTTTCTCATGATGTTGTTAAGAAGTACCGAAAATTATCTGCATGTTGAATGTTGAATGGGCACGATCTTTAAAGATATATGTGTGTTTAATACTTGAAATGTTACGGCTTGATTCTATAATTTCAATTCAATTTTATATTTTCTCAGATTAATCAATAATTTGATGTAAAAATCTCCAATTATCTGTTTTGCGGAATGATGAATTGTAGGGATTTTAAATCATGGAATGATGGATTATAGGGATTTTAAATCATAGGAAGTTGCTATGTATATTAAATTTGAGTCCGGATTCCATGTCCACTCCTGTGTCCACTCATTTTCTATTGGTCAATTATTTAATTTATATATTTTCTGTCAACTGTTTGATCGTGTGCAATATTATTAACCGACCAATAGAAAAAGAGGGAACACGGGACGGGACACGGGCATGGGACAGAGGATCCGGACTCATTAAATTTAGGTTAAGTATAAAAAATTGATAATGCTACTAAATTGCAAGATAACAAGACCTGGTAGAAACTTCAATGTAAAGTATGTTAGAAAAAGTACGAAATCCTCAAATTATGTATGGAAACCTAAAGCGTAGTTTAGATGCTGATAATATGAATATTTGACTGGGAAATTCCCACCAACAGAACTCTACAACTCAACAACATTAATGTACAAGTAGGAAACTACTGAACTCTGTGTTAGGCCACAACCAACTGATTCAGCCTGAATCAAACTCTGCGAAAGACAACATTGACCTAACTATGCAACTCTTTAGTTCAAGAGCTCTCAAAAGAACCTTTCAACATTCATCGAGCGCAACTCCTTAGGTTTAAGAGGTCGGTTATCCATGAGTAAGCCACATACTCAACCTGAGCAGGAATTTCCTTGGACATTTAATTTCTCAGATTTGAAAGACCTGGACGGATGTCGATGGCATAGGATTTTTCCTCTAAGTTGATTACATGCAACCTATGCTGTTATGATAACGATCTTGCATCAGATGAGTTCCACAGTGATTAAGCTCATTGGACAATTTGTACTCTGCAATTCAAGAGCCCTCATTTAGACAATAGTCAAAATTATAACTATCAGTACTTTAACTACGTTCTTATGAATCAGGACAAATCTAAAACCTCTTACCTTCTGGAACATCAGCATTACAATCATCAGACTGTCTTTCAGAATGAACTTCAATAAGTCCAAGCTTCTTCACTCTCTTCTTTGACTTTCTAGGAGTCAATTCTTTCTTAACTTCTGAAACTTCAGTACTAAAATCATCAAACCGAGTTTCGGATTGGTCTTTGGCTTGTCCAAGCTTCTTCACTCTCTTCTTTGACTTTTTAGGAGTCATTTCTTTCTTAACTTCTGGAACTTCAGTACTACAATCATCAAACCGAGTTTCAGACTGGTCTTCAACTTGTCCAAGCTTCTTCACTCTCTTCTTTGACTTTCTAGGAGTCATTTCTTTCTTAACTTCTGGAATTCCAGCAATACAATCATCAAACTGACTTTCAGATTGGGCTTCAACTTGTCCAAGCTTCTTCACTCCCTTCTCTGACTTTCTACTGGCACTATTATCTTTAGCCGCATCATCTTTAAAGTTTGAATTTAAAATATAATGAGAATGTGCTTAATGAGGGTATACACTCTAAGCAATGAGCAGAAGCAGAATACCCAAATACATACATGTGCTGTTTCTAGAATCACGGATAAGCATAAGTATTAGAGCTGCATCGGCCACATCCAGACCATAAACTCGAACTATATTCACCTATAAAACATGGAAGCAGGAATTGATCACTATAGCACCCCCAATAAGAATCAGTATAATGGTCAACATTTGCATCTGTGCATCACTTACAAAAAAATCAAATGGAACTCAAACAGGCACCACTAAATTATTCAACTGAAGAAATTTCCACATGATGTCTACTTCAAAAACATTATGCAAAAGTACACAACACCGTTCATTCCTCCACGACATCCCTGTACACCATTTCTCATAAAATTATACCAACCATTTTCTCCTGGTAACATCCTAATAATAAGATTTAAATAAATACTTTCTTAAACAAGATCGTGATAAACATGTCAACAGTGACTAGGGAGTAACAAACAACCTATCACTATAACACACAACATAAATCAGTTTGATGAGTAATACTAGCATCTATGTGTTAAAAAAATAATTAAGGGTGGAACTTGCCAGGAACCACCAAAGCATCTAACTACGAAAAAAAATTACCTTGAATCTGTAAGGTGAGATCATATGAAAAACCAAAATATCTCCCTCCAATAGTCTATGCTCCATTGCAAACCCTCTCCAACCAGCACTTAGACCATGTCGTCTTGTGAGATATGTTGTGTCCCTCTCTTTTCCACGGTCATCCACTAAAACAACTCTAACATCTTCCTTTGGCATGTAAAACTTACAAAAGTCTAAAGGTAATATCTACATTCAAAAGAAATGCAAGAGAGCTCTTTAGTACAATAATGGCAACTTCATCTACAAAACCAATAAGCAAATGGTTTTAAAGGTGAGAGTATGACATGCTTACCAGCCAAAAACTGTAGGAAACGTTGGATGGGAGCATTGCTTTTGAAAATCTAGGATATTCCACCGGTATGCTTTGAAGCACTTCTTCTGCCCGATCCCTAACAGATTTCTTAGCATCATTGTCTTGATACAAGCTATCAATAAGGGTCTTCTTCCGGCCATGGCTAAAGTTGGTCAAGAAAAGGCAAGTTAACAAAGCAATGCATCATCCTAATATATTATTTATTCATTTGCCTTTAGTAGTTAGAAATAATGAATGGTCATTCCAATAGATTATCGTTACCTCGCTTTTCCTGAATCAGCCAAATTGACCTGCTACAAAATATAAAACAATTTTACTATTTAGTTTAGTTTACAAAAATAACAAGAAATGTATAAATGGATTAGTAATCTTCAGCAAAATAGTACCATATCAAGTTCCTAATGACATTTCATTAAATTGCAGTGCCTCGCTTATTTAAAAACATGATCTTTAGACACATTCATAAGTATCACCACTCTAAAGGGTAATCAACTAACAATATATAAAATCAAATCATTTAGTAGCAGAAACATATAATAGCAATTAACACTCTGAAAGTACTGTCCGAATAATGAGCTTTTCTTGTTTTCATTCCAATGTTTCATTTTGTACTTGAGTAAAATTCAACTTATTTCATTCTAGGATAAATATGCAGACTTTTAATGACTCCTAATATATTTTTAACACTTCTATTCTCTCTCTCCATCAGCCTAGGCTGTGCACTCAACTTTGGATACAGTTAAGTAAATAGGCACATAATTGACATGTGAGCATTTGTATACTCATATAAAATAGATATACAACATTTTACAACACCAACACTAGGTTAAAGACTGTTGTCTACATCAGAAAATCTTACTAAAACTTAGAAACTTAATTCCAATCACACAAGAACATATATTATAGTTGCCGGGTAAGTAATATGATATCATTTTTATTTAATAGATGTTTTAATATAAATAAATATAGTTGTAATATATCATAGAGTTTAGTTATATTACATAATAGATTACTGGGAATGTCAGAGGGGTTTTTTAATATTCTATTATTCACTGGGTTCCTTATTAGTAGGATTTTATTTGTTACTTAAGTTTTAGATTCTACTCCTATTTATTATTTAAAGAGGTGTAATTATCGACTAGGGCTTGGTTCAGTGAGAACTCTTTTTAGCCTGAGAAACAAAGAACCTGTTTGTAAAAAGAAAAAAACTATAATTTAGGTTCGGTATCTAAACTGCTTTTGTTTACTAATCCAATGGTTCGATGGAAGGTGTCTTGGGTTCTTATATCAAGGAGTTCCCCACTGAATTCAACTCTCTTTAATTACTGGACGACTTTATTTATCAAATATTGTTTACTTCACGTGTGCAATCCAAACAAATTCCACTCATGCCGTTGACATTGTAATGTATAATGATAGTTCCTTGGTCTGTGTAAAAATTTGTAAAATGTCTATCAAAAGGAATAGACCGAGTCTCGTTTTATTATCCTTTATTTACCAATCCTGCATAAAAAATATCATTGCTTGGGACTATCATTCCAATATCTAAATTTATCACCCCAACGTGAAATAATCAATCAAACACGAATCCATACCCCCAAAAAAAATGTTCTAGTAAAGCCATACTGCAATTTATTTTGTGTGAAGCCTTTGAACATCTAAATATGCACATATTCTAGCAAATGCAGTATACTGCTATAGTGAAAATCCATGAAATTCTTCACTACAACTTTTTTCGACAATGTTGCGAAGTCTTTGGTTATATGTAGTTGTAACTAAATATGCACATACTCTAGCGGCAGTAACTGCTATAGTGAAAATACATGAAATCAATACAACACTTGAACTAACGAGGAAAATCAGTAGATTCATCATGCAAAGCAAACAATTATAGGACTTTAACAATGCAGCAGTTTGTTATTGCTCCATTAGTTTTCATCAATCATCACCACCTCCAATGAAAATTGATATAGTTAGTGATGAATTGATGACCATCAAATGATAGAGTTACTCATAACTAATAACCACCCATTGCAATGATTAAGGTTCTTCTATTCATTGATCCATTTGAAGAATCAATTGAATTGCTGCATTAAAAGAACAAAAAAATATTCATATGTTGTGAATGGTAACAAACTCCATTAATTCAATCCCCGAATTGATTAATGTTTGAAGTAAATTGAGTGGGAATGCTCTTAACACTTCCATTTCCACCACTGAGAATTCATCCAATATTCCAATCTGTACGGGACCCTAACCTGAATCCAATCTAACTCGGTCAAATCTTACAGGACCCTAACCTGAATCCAATCTAATCTGACTCGGTCAAATCACCACAGAACCCTATTCCGATAAAGGTGGGTGTGGCATTCGTGCTCTATTCAAATCCACGAGCTGAACCGAATTAACAAGTACACAAATTGATGTCCAAAACATCAGCAACTAATCACAATTAATTCAATGACCTAGGAATGTTAAGTATTCATCCCCAGACACAACAAATTATGCTTCAAGCAAACATGCATTGGACCGGAAAAAAATCGATTACAAACTACATCTATTATCAATAGAATACATCAAATTCTTACTTTCTTGGCCTTCGATTTATAGCTGCAATCCTTCTTTGGAGCCACCGGTTTCTTTGTTTCCAATTTTGACCTTTGCTTCATCTGTAATAATAAAAACCACATACAATTCACATCTTAATACATACACAGTGGAGAGAGAGAGAGAGAGAGGGGGGGGGAGGGAGAGAGAGAAAGAGAGAGGGAGAGAGAGAGAGAGAGAGGGAGAGAGGACACAATTATACAACTAGCTGAGAGAGAGAGAGAGAGAGAGAGAGAGAGAGAGAGAGAGACCATGGATGTTGATTTGGGTTTGGGGTAAGACAAAACTGAGAAATTCAGATTAATCTAGTAATATATCTGAAACATTCAGATTGTAGTCCTTTGTCAATTGTACTCTTTTTGTCAAGAACTACATATATATGTATGTAATTTCTAATCTTAAAAAGCTGAATGTAAATGTACTTCTGGCTTGTGTTTAGACTACTTGGAAGACAGACAGGCAGACAAGTTAATCTAATCGGACAGGACACAAGGAGGCGTTGGATTTTTGTTAAGTAGACATTAGTCAAAGTCCTAGGTTTTGTTAGGGAGGGGATTATTATGTGACTGCTCTATTTAATGACTGTGGGAAATGTTTTTTATTTAAATGTTTAATTCAACAAAAAAAAAACATAATTATATTTTAAAGATATTTGTATAGTTTAGATCAAATTAGAACTGAACAAAAATTTAAAATCAGCATTTCTTTATGCTCATTTGTCATGTATAATGTATTTTTGTGTTTTTTAGCTCACTACATATTGTGCTTGGTTTTATTTAAAAAAAATTGTAAGTAATTTTTAATAAATAACAAAATATTTTTGTATGGATTGATTTTTATTTTTTTATAAGGAAATTTTAGTGTTGCCGGTTCTATTTTCAACTTTTTTCAAGTAAGGTCATTTCGTGTTTTCAAGTATATTATATTTTAAATTTTACATATCGTACTATTTTGTTAGCTAAATGTTAGTCAAATATTAAAATACAAGAAAAATCAGAAAAATAATGACATTTAGTGGAAATTAAAACTCCTTCTATATTTTTTTTATATGTAGTTTAATTTCAATGAACAATCTAAGCCTTTTGACCCATAGTCAAAATAATAAGTTTAAAATTTTATTTTCCTATATTAAAGTTTTAATTATATGTTTTTATTTTAAAAAAATTATAAATTATAATTTTAACTATTCCATTAAAAGACTTGAAACTGTGTGTAGAAAAGTCAAATGTCATATAAAAAATTTAAGGGAATAGGATACTTTAAAGAACTTTTTCAATATTTTTTAAATTTCAAATTGTGACCTCATTTAACATTTCTTGACGTAAAGAATAAGTAACTTACTTTTAAAAAATAAATTTATATTTACATTTCTTAATATAGATATTTATTATAAAAAATTTAATATCAAATTTCATTTTCATAATAAAAAATAAGTTATTTATTTTTAAAATAAGTACACATATACATATTTTTTTGAAAGAGAGTAACTTATTTAAAAAATAATAAATATTAAATGGGATATATATTTTGTCAAATATGATGATATTTCTAATTGTAATAAATTGTTGTGTGCCTCGAAACTGCAAAATATTTAATATTTAAATTGTTAATGAAGTTATTTATTTAAATCTTAACATTTTTCTAATATTAATTCCCCTGAAGTTATAATAAAATCAAAAACTTTTATGGTTAGTTCTCAGGTCCAGTTGCTAAATCCAACGTTTGTATCACTAAATAGCTGAGCAGATGAGTGGGCTCTTAAGTCCAGCTATCTATTGTCAATTAGATGGGCCTAATCCCGTTGGACTTTGGACGGGTGGTTAATAAATTCTTTCTTCATTTCATCAAGGAAAAACAGGAGTAGCTCGCCTTATCCACCAAACTACTGAAAATTGAAATAGCACTCTTGTATCATTTTCATTCTTCTTTTACAAATCTAAAACCAATTGGGCTTAGTCTAGTTAAAAAGTTTAGTTTGTAGGGGACACGTTCTTTACTGGACTTAAATATTTGAAAATCATAGAGCACAATTAGCCTAGAATTATTACACCTAGAGTAACAATTTATTCGAGAATTATTACAATTCATTTTAGAATATTTAAATTTGGTTACTGATATTCGGAAAAAACCGCATTTTGATTCACCGGCCTACTTTCTGCCAGGATTATCCCCGTTTTATGTTAGTTGTCCTGTTTGATTTTTTGGAGATAATATTAATTAAAATTTAATGTGTTTCAAATTGATTGATTTGTATGAGTATACGAGCGAGTGCTAGGAAGTTAGAGGTAAATCGATTTGATACAAGTACTCGATCACGTAATCAAATGTTAAAAATAAATATTTGAAAAATCAGTCAATTACTTGAATTTTGGATACGCAACTAAGTAGGATCAGTTTTCAAGTTCTATCATATATATATATATATATATATATATATTATAATTAAAAAATGAATAATGACATCATAAAAAAGTATGTTAAGCCTATATTAAAATATGAGCATTGCTAAATACCCGAGAATGACACAGAATGTATTTTTATTTGTGGTACGCATATGTATACACGATTGGTTCATATCATTTATGAGAAAATAGACAATCATATACCAACAACTCAGTATTCGAGAACGGTTTTGAGAACCATTTTATGGACTCCAGCATTTCTCTTAAAATATACTCCCTCTGTCCCCCTGAATTCTATACATTACTTTTTGGCACGCTTTTTAAGACTCATTTTAAGCATAGTTCCATAATTTTAAAAAAAATAAAAAAATTTCTGAAAAAAAGTTTAGACATTAAACTTTTATT
>PHNY01016263.1:2089-13021 GCA_003724115.2 Anethum foeniculum
AAAAATGACTTGACAATGTGGGGCTAAAACCCACATTTTTCCAACAAAATTTTTGGCATGCTTTATCCTTCACTATTGTAGCCTTTTTACTCAGCATTATGGTTATTTGACTATAATTATATGCTTGTAGGCGCGCAAAAGGAAGCTAAAGGCAAGAATAGAATTTGCAAAATTTCTTCAAGGCACGGCAAAGGAAATGGACCAGGTAGTTGAAGTCTACTGGAAGGAAGGCCTTAAAGTTACGGCTGAGAATTTTTTTACAGATGCAGACCGTGTAAGTTTGCAATACAAGCCTCAATTGATGTATGTAGGGCTTTAATTCAAATTGAGCACCTCGAACTTGAACTAGACTCCATAACCAAGCTCGACATGTTTATAGGTATTAGGTCAAAAAATCTTAACTCGAACTTGATAGTCAAAAAATCATATCGGATTACAGCCCTACATGTAAACCTCATAATTTTCTTTTTTTTTTTTTTTCTATTTTGTAATATACTGTTCATCTGCCATTCTCCTGTAGCTTTTATCTGGTGGACATGTCTCTAAAGAGAAGTTTTTGTGCTTTGCTGTTTTGTTCAGTAACAGGATTACATTAGGTAACATTGGCAGGTAGGACCTGCAGCAAATCTTGTGTTTATACTTTATATGTTTGTGCAATTCAATTTGATATCATTTACTTGTCTTAGCTGTGAAGTGATCATTGTTTCCTTCCGTACTGTTTGACAGGCGTCGATTAGTGAATATGTGCAAGTATATGGGTATCACTGCATATGGAACTGACGAGTATCTGCGCTTCATGCTTCGGGAAAGATTGAAATCGTTAGTCAAATCCTTTTTTGTTAAAAACCTGACTCGTTGATATCACTGCATATGACCAAATTTTTTTCCGTTTTGGACAACGATCTTTATTGAATTGCTTGATCCCAAATCTGACCTCACATATAGATGTCTTAATATTCACTATTCAGGGTTTGTGTACCACGATGGTAAACTCACGTTTATCCACCATCCTTCTCACAGTAACATTCTTTCAATCGTATACTGAAAATGAATTTTAAGTTTATATAAGTCAGACTAAGTCGATCGTATGCTGGGTATTTAGTTGCTTAAATGCCTTTCCGTGTTATTGTGTTATGTTGAACATTGACTGAATACCAGAAAACGTAATCTCAGTTGAGGACCACCACCATTACTTTTTATACTCTAGAATTTATCCATTTACCTAAGTGTCATAATAATGCATGTATCCGGTAGTTGTGATTTGTCTTCTGGATATAGGATTAGAAAGATGACAAATCAATTATAAATAAGGGCGTGAAGTCGAAATTTATTTGAGTGTATGCTGGGTACTTAGTTGCTTAAAATCCTGTCCATGTTTTGTTTTATGTTGAACACTGACTGAACACCAGAAAACATATCTTCTGTTGAGAGCCACTAACATTAGTTCTTTCTCTAGAATGTATACATCTATTTAAGCATCATAATAATGCATATATCCTTTCGTTGTGATGCATCTTCTGGATATAGGATTGAAGGAGATGACAAATTAATCCAAAAGAAGGGCGTGGAGTCGCTGTCTGAAGCTCAAGTTTGTAAATATTGTAGAGAACGAGGAATTTATGCAGGAGAAGAAATGCGTCAGCAGGTTTTTGACCAAATTTTGTAGCTGCATATAAGAATTTGTGATATTACTTGAACATTGTCCCATTCATCACTTAAAACTTCTACATGAAGTGTTGGCACATATGATAAACTCTATTAGGCATCAGATTTTCTTCAAAAATCCTATTGATTTCGTCTTTACTTCTTTAGGGTGAAGTATAGTGACATGTTGCATACAGAGAGGACGTTTTGTGCTGTATGCTGCTCTATAAGAACAAACGAGACACCCAGATAAACTAGTGCAATTTAATGCTATTTTATGACAAGGCTGACGTGGTTCTACCAGGTTTCTGTGCCCTGGTCCTTTGGTTTTAGGTAACCCCCTGTTTATTGGTTTCTCAATTGTGATTGAACGAGCAAACAGAACTTTTACAAGACCTAGCTATCTTTTATCTGCAAATTTCATTAGCACCCAAATTCGATAACCTTAAACCCAAGTCCCAACTGCACTAACCCTCTCCAAGTACGCTCTGTTTCGTGGCGTTGGATTCTTATATATTGTAGGACACAAGAGCCACAACAGATAAGAGTTAAGGTGGGGGTATGAGTTAGGTTGTGAGTGACAGCGAAGCCTCCAGTTATGATGGTCTTACTCCTTTTGGGAGAGTAGAAAAGGAGGGGTATCTGTAGGAGTGCGTTTTGTGGATCAGTAGTTGCTGTAATTTTTACTTGTCAAACCAACTTTTTGACATACTGTACCTTTTTGCCTAATTTTTTAGTGAAATTACATGAGTATTAGGTTGTACTTTAGTCTTTAAATGTTGCATGACATGTCTTTTGCCTTTTCAAAGTTTTTTCTAAAATAAAATCAACATCCTCAAATAAAATCAATTCATTTTATCATAAATCTGGGTTTAGGCGGAATCAACATCCAGAAGTATGGGTATGGGTAAGGTCCTGCATGCATCTCACTTTACTGAGACCCAACTTATCAGTCAATGTGTGATTAAGAACAGTCTGTGTACTTAAAATTTTAAACTCTCTTTAGTAACCCTAAAACAGTGAAATATGTTACAAGAAAAACAAGTATTAAACAAAATTGATTTTTCCTATGATGTATATATTTTTTGCAAGTAAGTCATACAAATTACTTGTTTGGAATTAGTAGAAATGTCACTGAAAAGGCACAGATCGCCGTGATAATTTTGATTTTTTCTAAGTTTCTTAATCTTGGACATTGTGATCAACTGAAATAGCTTTCTTTGTGCAGCTTTGGGATTGGCTAGATTTATCAGTTAATAATTATGTACCTTCTTCACTTCTCATCCTCTCCAGGTATATCTTGAACTAAGAAGTCATTCTGTCATATGTGCTTTTAGTATAAATGTTTGATCTTTTAACTTGTCCCTAATTTGGTTTTATAAGTTTGTGGTTTCCAGAGCCTTCACTGTGATTGGAAAGAAGCCTGTGGAAGTTATTTTAGATACACTACGTTCACTAACTTCCGGATGACTTGATAACTACTGTTGGAACTACATTGTTACCATCTGACGATCCTTTCCATGACAAGCTAAATAAAATTCACTTTCTAGATTTGCAGAAGAAACACATCAAGGTTTTTTCCTTTTGTCTTAAGTTTAATAGCATATTTAACTATATTTAGTAAACCTCTCAGCCCCTGATGATGACTCACAGCCTCTCTTTCATGCAAGGGTACACTAAGTATAGCATTGTTTAGGCTGTGGTATTCTCAGAGAAAAGGGAAAAAAAACTAATTTAGTAGGTGAATCTCTATTTAATATGATTTAAGACATTGAGGTTTCATAATTTTCCCTTGTAAGATGTGAACCTATATGGTGCTTGCCTTGATGATATACCATTTGCGAGAGGTGGATGTGTACCTGGGGCCCAAGGAGGCAATAAACTCAGTATATTTTTTTTATTCAGCATTTATATGAATGTACAAAGCAAATAAAATCAAATATAGCCTGCGTAAATTCAAAAGAGGCCAAAGAAATAATAGAATTAAAACTAAAAATTAAGTCAGCACTCTATTGTTAATCTGCAACTGCTGTCTGCATGTTCACAGTAAATACTGTTCATTCCTTCTGAATCAGTTGGAAATTGTGTGTTTCCATAGAAAGAAGATAAACAGCTTTCAGCAATGCAGTCATATACTCATTCTACTGATCAAGATGATGTCCTAAAAGGTGTGACCAATAAAGCACCAGGGCAAGCTAGAGCAAGAGCTGTGGATGAACATGCGCAGCTTCGTGAACTCAGTAATGCAATGGCTGTTTTAGCTTCTGCATTAGTAAGCATAATAATTCATAAAATTGTTTTGGACATTATGACCACAATCTTTGTAGTTTTTCCGAGCACCTGTACTAATATTTTACTGGTAATATGTGCAGAATGTATATACGGAGTGTGAAAAGATTTTGAGTCTTGTCAATAATGAGGTATTTTTTATATTTAGGCATATAGATTCATTCCCTCTGTGAAATTGACTATATTACTTTGAGCTAGAAGTTAAATAGCAGTTTGCACAAGTCAAAATAATTTTATTTATTTTTTTGTTTTACTCTGTACAATTGGTATTTATCGCAAGTATAACAACTATGATTGTCCTTGTTTATTCTTGTGAAATTAATGTTTACTGTCTGTCAACTACAAATTTATCGCTTACATTGTTTGGTGTAAATGCATGTCAGTTTTTGTGTGCATTTAGCAAATGAGAAATCAGGTTATGGAACTCTGGCTTCTGCAAGGCCATCAATGCACAATTCCTGTCACAATAATCTTTTGCCACTAGAGTATGTTTGTAGATTCAAAAACCTGAAATCTTAAAATGACATCACTATAAATCGTGCACGTGTATCCTGTATTAGTCCGCCTGTTATTTTGTTTTTTTTTTTTTGTCATTTTCCCCCTTTTAAAAAACTTTGGCAATCATGTGCAGGAAAAAAAGGGTGTGTATAGTGAAGATGAATGTAAGGAAAAATTGATGTTGAGGTGGTGGCAATTGTAGCCTCGTACTTGAAGGATTCTTTTGACAAGGAGGGTATTAAGGAACTTATTTCCAACCATTCCAAATTTAAGGGTCAGTATTGTTCTTTTGGTTTTGAATATAAAATTTGCATAGCTATTACAAAAATATGTGTCGCTTGTTATATAAATTCTTTAAACCAGCTTATAGCCCTTGCAGTGCACGGGTCATATCTTTTATATACATTTTTAACTAAACATTTGTATTATTAATACGTATGTATGATAATTTAATTTTTCTCTCATGTCAAAAGTAATAAAACCATGGTTAAATTTTTTTTATAAATCTTTGAGACAATGGTTGGGTGTTCAAGAAAACCGTTGTAAACATAATTAAGCACAATACCATCTTCTTTGTAAACGTTTGTCTGACATGTTTTTCACAATGTTACTACTTTTGTAAACTCAGACAGTGAAAGAACCCATTGTCAGAAAGCCTTTCACATAACTCTTCTTCATACAAAACCGTTGCGTTTAGATATTCTTCACAATGATTTATGACTGTTAATATGTATGTATGATAATTGTAATTTTGGCATGTAAAATAATATTTCATCCTTGTTCTTCGTCTCTAAGTTTTCTCGATCCTTGTCCATGCAGAAGAGATTGTGAAGTTGGGCACTGAGGCAGAAGATGTCAGAGCTGATGATACCTTGCACTAAGAAAGTGGATAGTGCTGGTTCATTTTTACATGGACCTTGAAATTCAAAGGACCAAAACCACCAGACCAAGCCATTTTTTTGGTTCTTGGCTCAAAATCACATTTTACCTACTGTTGTGGAATGCCTGAATAGTTATTTGAACTCAGTTGTGTTTTGACTTAATTTTAGATAATTGTTTGATGCAATTTGAATCTAACACGTTCAATGTAGAGTTGGTAACTCGATTCTGACAGTTCTTGTTAAATTATGAAATTCCCTAAACTTTGATAATAAATTCATACCAAAGAATTTCAAAGGTTCTAGGTATAAACTATGCAATTCAGCATAGGGACTGAGCAATGGAGTTGCCTTTGGTTATTATTGTAACAAGCACCACTTACGGATTTCCATCTATTAAGATGATCACAACGTGTTTGACCCAAGGTTATGTTCGTATGGGGTAAAAAATGTATGAATTGGAAAATAGGCCTCCTGTGGAGCAGATATAATTTTATGAGTGCATAATTAGCCGAATGATCTGTAATGCAGTTCATTATGGAGTAAATTTTTTGGCATCTATTCGACTAATTCGAGTGAGGAGGTGAATATTTGTTGAAAATTGAACTCTATATTGTCAGTTGTACACTCTGCAGGAGACTTGCATAAAGCTTAGCTTCATCATTAACAACTTAGAGCTGATGAAACCCCTGGCAAAGTGGTACAGTTCGACGCCAAATACACATACAAACACATAGTATATGATGCCCTCTATAGCAATGGATATTAATCAGACATTCTTTACTAACAAGGAATGTGGATTTAGAAAACATCATGGTTTTTGGAAAATCTTTCTTCAATCTTCTCTCCGTTTTGGCTGTGCAGTTTAGATATTATAATCATAAAACTGCAAGATGAACCTCCTGAACAGGACGAACACTTTAATATGCAGCAGCGTCCTGAACAGGACGAACACTTTAATATGCAGCAACGTGGTCTAAAGCCTATAAACAGTCGATGAAAACACTTTAATAGCATTTATTTAGATATGGATTCTATCTCCAGGATGTTGTTGTTTGTCAGCCATCTTTACTTTAATAGTGATATTTTTTCATAGAATCCTCTAATGGACATGGTGTCTGTTATATGCTTCAAAGAAGATGACAACTGAAGAGAATTTTGTACAGCCGTCCATTACTCGTTTTGATGGTCATTACAACCATTGGAGTATGTTGATGGAAAATTTCCTTCGATGTAAAGAGTATTGGGGGTTAATAGAGACTGGCTATGTTGAGCCAGAGGGAAAAAGAGGAGGTCACGCAAACAGAAGCACAACGGAAGACATGAAGACATGAAAGTTAAGAACTATCTCTCTTTTAGGCTATAATCGAACAATATTGGAGACTATGAAGAAGAAATATGAAGTACTAGAGTTAAAACGTCACATCTACTAGTCCTCCGCAGAGAGATGGAAAATCTGGAGAAGGTGTTTCTGATTACTTCTCAAGAGTTCTGGCAGTGGCAAATAAGATGAGAACTCATGGAGAAAATTCTCAAAACATTGACCAACTTTCCAGTGATGAACTGCAGAGCTCTCTTACTGTTCATGAACAGAAGTTTCAGCTCGTACAGGAGAAGAACACGCTCTCAAGATAACTAATGAAGATAGGGGTAGTAGATGAGGACGGGGTCAAAGTGCTTAAAGAATAAAGAGGAAGGGGAAGAGGTAAAGCTTGCCAGTTCTACAACAAAGAAGCCTTGGAGTGCTGTAAGTGTCACAAACTTGGACACTTCCAAATTCCAATATGAGTGTCCAGGCTGGGACAAGGAGAATGGTGAAGTTGACAAATATAAGGCACATTTGGTGGCAAAGGGGTATGTGCAACAAAAAGTGATTGATTACACAGAAGTGTTTCCGCAGGTTGCGGGAATGGATATAGTTAGATTGATTGTGGCTTTAGCAGCTCAAAAAGGATGGTCTCTCTATGTAAAGTCCGCTTTTCTGCATGGAGAACTTTATGAAGAAGTGTATGTAGAGCAGCCTAGAGGTTATAAGCTGAAGGACCATCCACATAAAGCATACAAGTTGAGTAAAGCTCTTTACGGATCGAAACAAGCTCCACGAGCTTGGTTCAGTCGTATTGAATCGCATTTTATAAGGGAAGGGTTCGAGAAATGTCACAACGAGCATACTTTGTTCACTAAAACAAAGGAGGGAGGTAAGATTCTCATTGTTAGTTTATATGTAGATGATTTAACATTTACTGCCAATGATGAAATGATGTTTGCTGAATTCAAAGTTCCATGTTGAGAGAGTTTGATTTGATTTGTGGAAAATGAGGTTTTTTCTCGGTATAGAAGTATTGCAGAGTTCAGATGGGATCTATATGTGCCAAAAAAAAAAAAGAGTTGGAAGTGGTAAAGAGGTTCAAGATGGAGAACAGCAACTCGGTCCCTAATCCCAGTGTTCCAGGTTGTAAACTTTTAAAAGATGAAAATGGTGTTGGAGTTGACGAGACTTTATTCAAGCAAATTGTCGGATGTCTCAAGTATTTAATGGCTACGAGGCCAGACTTGATGTATGCAGTAAGTCTGATCAGCAGGTATATGGCTAGACCAACTGAGTTGCACTTGTTGGCTGCTAAAAGAATACTGAGGTACTTGAAAGGAACTACTGGACTTGGAATTTTCTACGAGGGAAATATGAAGGTCTCGTTGGTTATACAGATAACGACTATGCTGGAGACATAGAAGACAGAAAAAGTAAGTCCGGCTATGTTTTCAGTTGGGATCCGGAGTTGTTTCATGGTCATCAAAGAAACAGCCTATATTTATATTGTCAACTACTGAACCAGAGTTTGTAGCTGCAGCTTCTCGTGCTAGCCAAGCTATCTGGATGAAGAGGATATATGAGAAGCTGAATATGGAGAAAAGTAGGTGCACGTCAATTCTCTGTGATAATAGTTCCATCAAATTGTCAAGAAATCCTGTGTTGCATGGCCGAAGCAAGCACATTGATGTGCTTTTCCATTTTCTTCGTGATCTTACACAAGAAGAAGTAGTTGCACTGGTTTATTGCAGAACTGAAGATTAGCCGGCAGATGGTATGACAAAAGCCAATTACAGCCACTGAATTTGAAAGGTCTCAAAGTCAGTTGGGAGTTTGTGAAGTTCCTGAATTAAATTAGTTTAAGGGAGGGAATGAAAATGAAGAGAAAGTTTTTTGTTTGACAAAGCTATCACGTTGGGTACCTGAGCTAAGATTTCTCATTCTGTTCTAGTAGACTGTAGGTATTAATGTATGCCAAACTTATTCAGTAATAAATCAAGTTATTCAGTAATATAAATGATAAGACTTCACTGTAATATAGTTTCAAATGTTTTCCACCATTCATGCACAAGAAGATTTCAGAAATTCAACAACAAAAAAAGTAACTCGAATTTAGAACCATAAACAAGAGGAAGGCAACATAGATACTAAGCAATGCCATGTAATTAAGTAACAACATTTCAGCAAAGTTATAGAACTGTATCTGACATTAACCACATTACTCGTTCTGAATTTTGGTGAACCTAAATCCCATTCAATGACCCAAAACCAACAAAGAACTTGCTAGGGATGATTCAATAAAAACACTTAACAGAACAAACCAGTACAAACCTTTATTAAGCTACGAGCGCTCGATCCATATTTTTTAACAGCAACTACTTAATAGGAAACCCAATTACTGCAACTTCTCCAAAATATACTTAATTGTCACTGAATAAATCACTTACTAACACAATCACAACTTAACAGTGATACTGTTCCTCTCATAAATTCCAAATCAAACAACAACAATATTCAATCATAACTTAACAAAAAAAGTAAAAACAAACCTACCTTCCAAGAACATTAGTAGCTACAAGCTTCACGTAACCATCATTGAAGAAATTACATGCATATCTAAAATTCTGATACAAATGAGCCTCAATCATCCTCTAAAGCAGGTTTTGGTGATGGTGCTGCAAAGTCTCGCAATTTCATCATAGGCAAGTATTTGGATGGTGGAATAGCACCAGCTTTTGTGCACAGATCAACCACAGCAGGGGCATGACCATATAATTCCCTATGTGCATTAAGGAGTGGTGGATCTTGAGGTCGCTGAAACCAGACAACCTTTGGAGGAACCAAATCATCCACTTTTGCATCCACCCGAACGCGAGACCACTGCCAGCTCCGAATTTTAAACACATCACAAGCTCGTGCTCTGCAACTAGATGGCCCCACAGGATTTCCTGAAAAATGTCTGTAGACCTTTACAGGATAAGCCGACAACAACTTCTTAACTCCAGACCTAACAGTCTCCCATGCGTCTAATGTTCCTTGTGCTAAAACCTTCTGATCCTCTACCGACATAATTGCATTTCCAACAAATGGAGACAAAGATCCACCTCCAATAGCTTTATGCACATAGCGATCGAAATTCAAGTGGCTCAAAACCAAACCTTCATCACGTCGGTAAGCCCCCGCCTCTAAGCACAATTCAACTACTGCAGGAACAGTATCGAAACTGGTACCAATATTTCTCTTTTGATTCTCAGTCACGTCTTTGAACGTGTTCTGAATTTGAGATGCTTTCACAGGAATAATAATATCATTCAAGCCGTCCCCTCTAACCCATTCATGCCGACTTCCCATAGCACGACGTCTAAAACCACAACAAGTCTTAATCAAATGTCCTTGCTCACCAATATGTACTTCTTGACAATGCCTGTCAAGAAAAATAAAACAAACATTAACCGTGCACACAAACAAACACACACATGGCGCCAACTACCGCACCCTACAGCCCGACCAATCTTTTCTAAAAATTAATGTACATTTTTTTCCCTAACAATGCATAAAAACACACATATAAACAAATACATGACGGAACCAACGGGACTAGCCTAGACTACAATTTGACCGACCTTTTAAAGTTCAAAATTTTATGTACATTCTTTCGAACTTCGATTACTAACAAAAAAATGATAAAAACATTATTTTAAGTCCCGACTAACATTCAAAAATTTGGTTAAACATATTTTTAGCTCCTACTATTTTATGATTTCGAGACGGGGGAGAGGAAGTACATGCAAGACCAAACTGGAACAGATTGAACAAGAGTGGAGACGCCTTTAATGAGATGGGCTCTAGCTTGAAGTACTTGTTCGGCAACAGGTATCAAATCTTTTATGGGATAATCTTGTCCTTGTATTCTCTCTATAACCAATCGTCTTGTTGCTGGTTTTTGTCCCGTCGCATTTTTACTGTACATTCTGGACAAAATACTGTGTATTGACGTTTTATGACGCCATAAATTGTGGTAGGTTTTCAAGATTGAAGCCATCAGCCAGGTCTAATGAAAATGAAATGAGATAAGTATCTGTATTGTGTAGGACTGTAGGTCTATTTTCAGTTGGTCATAAATATTTGGGAATTTGATTAATATGTCCCAACTTAAAAACACTATAAATTAAAATCTTGAAATATATTTTTAGATAAAGGAGGATACGCGGGAGGTTAGGTGGCGCTCTAAAATCGTCTCAATCTATATTTCTAATTTTCTTAGAATTTCGTAATTTTAAATATTTGATAATTAAAAGTATAAAATATTCTTAA
>PHNY01016264.1:1301-13479 GCA_003724115.2 Anethum foeniculum
AATCGAATAAATGCGGATATTTCTCACGAATAGATTCTTCTAATTGCCAAGTAGCCTATCTTTCAGAATGATTTTTCCACAAAACTTTAACAAACGAAATGGTATTTTTCCTCAAAACTCGCTCCTCTCGAGCTAAGATAGCCTCTGCTTCTTCCCGACAAGAAAGATCTTCTCTAATTTTATGCAATGGATACTGAACTACGTGCAACGGATGATATTTATAGCCCCTCAAAACCGACACATGAAACACGTTTTGCACATGAGATAGTTGTGGTGGTAACACAACTTTGTAAGACATTTAGCCCACTTTCTCCATAACATCAAAAGGTCCAATATATCTCGGACTAAGCTTTCCTTTCATACCAAAACGCTTCACACCCTTACAAGGCGACACCTTCAAGAACACATGATCAGCAGGCTCAAATCCATCGAACTTCCTATGTTGATCTGCATAACTCTTTTGATGCGATCGAGCTTTCTTCAAACATTCCTTAACTTTCTCTACCTTCTCATTAGTGATTCTAACCAACTATGGCCCTTTAATAACTCTCTCGCCAACCTCATCCCAACAAGATGGTGCCCTACACCTCCTACCATACAAAGCCTCAAATGGTGGCATACCAATACTCGCGTGCCTACTATTATTGTACGCAAACTCAACAAGATACAAATACTTATCCCAATCACCAGTCTACTCCAAAGCACAAGCCCTCAACATATCCTCCAACGTCTGGATCGTACTCTCTGATTGTCCATCAGTCTGTGAATGAAAAGTTGTACTAAAATTAAGCCTTGTAGCCCAAGCTTGCTGGAACCGCTTCCAAAAACGGGACGTAAATCTTGTATCTCTGTCAGAAACTATCGACACAGGCACACCATGGAGTCTAACAATTTCACGCTGAAAAATCTCTGCCAACTCATGGACTTGAGTAGTCTCTCTAATAGGTAAGAAATGAGCCGACTTAGTAAGTCTATCAACCATTACCCACATGACATCATTCTTCTTGAATGTTCTCGGCAATTGAGTCACAAAATCCATAGTAATGTTTTCCAACTTCCAAACTGGAACATCTAACTGTTGCAATAGTCCACTAAGCCTTTGATGGTCTATCTTCACTTTTTGACATGTAAGACATTTCCCAAAAAATTCTGCTATGTCTCTCTTAATCCCACTCCAGCAAAAGTGCCTCTTCAAATCCCTATACATCTTAGTGGAACCTGGATGAATAGAAAATGAAGAGCTATGAGCCTCTTTCAAAATTTCTTCACGAATCGCCGGGTCTGCAAGCACAAACAATTTACTACCTAACCATATCACACCGGCATCATCAATACGAAAATGTTTTTGCTTACCACCTGCCTCATCGGATCTAATAACGTCCAAACATGTATCATTCTTCTGAGCTTCTTTAACCCTTAAAACCAAAGTTGGTTCCACTGTCAAACTTGCAATGCTACCACCTGATCCTCTTGTTGGGCCGCGAGCGAGCCCCAACTCCACAATAGTATGATATTGTCCGCTATGGGCCGAGCCCGCACGGATTTGTTATTGGGCATATCCCAAAAGGCCTCATACTAATGGAGTTAATTGGTTGCTCTATATACCAGATGATATTCTATTATCTAATCGATGTGGTACTTGGGTTGACACCACCCAACAATCCTCCCCTCAAACCAAGAACCACATAACCGGGGTCTTACACCCGCGATAAATCTGTCTACATCTTGTATAGCCGCAAGGAACCGACAGATCTCCAATCGCGTTCACACCTAGGGAAACCACCCACACCGACCAACCGCGACCCAGGCCCATTACCCCATAAGGTCCAACCGAACCTTTGCCTCTGATACCACTTGTTGGGCCGCGAGCGAGCCCCAACTCCACAATAGTATGATATTGTCCGCTATGGGCCGAGCCCGCACGGATTTGTTATTGGGCATATCCCAAAAGGCCTTATACTAATGCAGTTAATTGGTTGCTCTATATACCAGATGATATTCTATTATCTAATCGATGTGGTACTTGGGTTGACACCACCCAACACCTCTAACATACAACTCAACACCCAAGCGCTCCAAATCCGAAATAAGATGCGACTGAGTAATGAGAGATGCAACACTTCTTAAGTTCTTCCTACTAAGAGCGTCAGCCACCACATTCGCCTTTCCTGGATGGTACTGAATATTAGCATCATAATCCTCAAGAAGTTCAAGCCACCTTCACTGTCTCATGATGAGCTCCTTCTAAGTAAAGATGTACTTGAGACTCTTGTGATCAGTAAAGATGTCACAAGTCTCACCCTACAGATAATGCCTCCAAATCTTCAAAGCAAACACCACTACCGCTAACTCCAAGTCATGGGTAGGATAGTTCACCTCATAGGGTTAAAGCTGCCTAGAGGCGTAAGAAATCACTTTCCCATGCTGCATAAAAACACACCTCAATCCTCTCTTAGAAGCATCACTACAAACCTGAAAACCTCCACTTCCTGATGGCAACACAAGTATAAGAGCCGAAACTAACCTCTTCTTCAACTCTTGAAAACTCTGTTCACGATCATCATTCCGCTCAAACTTAACGCCCTTCCTCATTAGTTGAGTCAATTGCAAGGCTATGGATGAGAAACCTTCTACAAAGAGCCTATAATACCCTGCCAGACCCAAGAAACTTCTCACCTCTGTCACATTGCTAGGTCTTGGCCAATTAGTGATAGTCTCGACTTTTACAGGATCCATCTAAATGCCTCTACCAGATATAATATGTCCCAAAAATTCCACCTATTCCAACTAGAATTCACACTTTGAGAATTTCGCAAACAACTTCTTCTCCCTCAAGATGTCAAGAACAATGCGTAAATGCTCCTCATGCTCCTCTATACTCCTAGAGTATATCAATATATCATTAATGAAGACCACCACGAACTTATCCAAATAGTCATAAAAGACCCGATTCATCAAATTCATAAACACCGCTGATGCATTCGTAACCCAAAGGACATCACAAGAGACTCATAATGACTGTAACGAGTATGAAATGCTGTCGTCGGAATATCTTCATCCCTAACTCGTAACTGATGGTAACCCAATCTCAAATCTATCTTCGAAAAGTACTTCACCCCTTGTAACTGATCAAACAAGTCATCAATGCATGGAAAAGGATACCTGTTTCTGATAGTCACCTTATTCAACTCTCTGTAATCTATGCACAATCTCATGGAACCATCTTTCTTCTTCACAAACAACACAGGGGCACCCCATGGAGACACACTTGGCTTGACGAATCCCCTATCTAACAACTCCTGCAACTGTTCCTTCAATTCCTACAACTCAAGTGGTGTTATTCGGTAAGGCGCCTTAGAAATAGGCTCCGCACCTGGAACAAGTTCAATAGTAAACTCCACATCTCTATGTGATGGCAAACCTGGTAGCTCATCGGGGAACACATCTGCATATTCTTTCAAAACAGGATAATCCTCAATATGAGGCTCATCCTTAGATGTATCCTTCACAAAAGCAAGGTAGCAATCACAACTCTTAGACAAAAGTTTACTCGCCTTTAGGGCTGAAATTATTTTAACTTCTTCAAGCGGTTGAGACCCTTGGTATACAAATTCTGGTTTATCTGCATCCCCAAAGATCACTCTTCTCCCCTGGTAATCAATTGTGGCACGATGCTCACTCAACCAATCCATGCCTAAAATAATGCCAAAGTCATGCATCTCCATCGAAAACAAGTTGACCTTACAATTTATACCTCCAACAGCTATCAGACACTCTCGGTACACGTCATAAATTATAACAGAATTTCCCATCGGAGTAGTAATAGACATACGAGGATATAATAATGAAGGTAAAACACCAAGATGACGAACAAACGATAAAGACACAACATAATGAGTCGAACCCGGTATCAAATAACACATAAGCATCACGTCTACCAACAAGAAGTATTCCTGAAATGGTACCTAAATGAGCTGCTGCTTGATTTACAATTAATGTAAACACTCTGCCTGTAGGACTCGGCTGACTGCCACTGCTACTATCATGACCAGCTCCTCATCCACCATTATTGTACGATACTTTACAATCCTTTGCCCTATGTGACATGCTACCAAACAAGAAACAAGCCCCAATCTGTCTATAACAAGCTCTCCCTGGATGATGTCCACCACATGTAGCACAAGGAGCCACTGGAATCATATTAGGGTTGCCCTTATACACTAGGTAACAGCTCTGCCCTTGTTGACGATTCTGCCTCTGCCTAGGCTGTTGTTGTCGCTGAAACTGCTGATTCTTATTTTGTTTCTGACCACCATACAGATTACGACCATTAAATGACTGATCACTCCTATTCTTATTCTGTCCACGCCACTGTCCCTGCTGACTACTCTGACTTCCATACCAATGTTTACCTTGTACCGGACCCTGATCGTCTCTAGCCCTCTTACGACCACCATCATGCCTGGAAGTTCTGAAATCTATGCGCTCATTCTCAACATCCTTTGCTGCATCGGCTGCTTCTGCCACATTTTCAAATTTAAAAGATATGATGGAACCCCTCATAAATGGCTTCAACCCCCATTTAAATTTTTTAGCCTGCTGTGCAGTAGTTCCTGCAATTGTCCCAGCGAATCCAGCCAACATGATAAACCTCGCCATATAGTCAGTAATACTCTCATCCTAGTTCTGAGTAATAGAATGGAACTCCCTCAAATAAGCCTCCCTATCAGCATTAGAAAAATATTGCTCATAGAACACCTCCTTGAATCCTTGCCATTGCAACGCCTCTGTATATTCCTCCCCTTTAGTAGCTTTCACTCATCTCCACCACCTCTGAGCATCCTCCTCCAACTTGTAAACAGCCAACCTGACCTTCTGAACCTCATCATAACCCAACACATCAAATATCTTCTGTAGATGAACAATCCATTTTTCAGCATTAATAGGAGTCAGTGCTGAACTAAAAGAGTCAGGTTTCTGCTTCACAAACCTCTCCAACCATAAAAATGGCTCCAAGTGACCCTGTGGATTTTGTTGATCTCCGTTTTGATTCCCTTCGCCATTGAGATTTCCATGACCATTCTGATTTCCTTGGTTTGCCAAAGCTTGTTGTTAAGCCTGAGCCACTACTTGCCCTATCAACGCAGTTAGCTCAGCTGGGTCAATGTTAATTGGTTCACGTCTATGAGGCATCTACAATATAAGATAGCGAACGAATGAAGATCACAAGGATAGATAGGATGACACAATTACAAACACATATCAAAATGATAACGTAAAATGAAATGATAATAGAGCACGATGAAATGAAATTAAATAGAATACCCATCCTAACATCTACCCAAACTCAAAGGTCAACCTAACTAGGTTTTCTACAAAAAATAACCTGGCTCAGATGCCATCTTTGTAACACCCCTTCCTAAAATAGGAGGAGATATTACTTATAATCCCAAACCTGCAAACAGAGCACTAAAATAATTCCTAAACAATAATTAAACAGTCTAAAAATCTCCAAATTAATATTAAATCTTCAAATCGCTAAAACCAATAATAATAAATGCCAGAATCTCTAAATAAATCATTAAGTCTGAATAATGATAAAATTCCGAAAATCCTAGTCAACGAACTAAGGGTAGCTCGCCATCACACAGTCCTAGATCCCCCTAAGCACCTGCCAGAAAAAGAATACGGCATGAGCCAAATGCACAGTACGGATTGGAATACAATTTATAAAACAGAAAATCAGAAATAAGCATTTCACAGATTATAATAAAACGATAATTTTAATAACAAGTATGGCTGAAGCAATAAGGGGTTAGGATATTTCATACCGAGATCAGAACAGATACAAATACACACATCATAGGGTACCTAATATGTGCAACAAAACGGATAAGTGTACGACATATACAACGTCACCGTAAAAATCAAATCACTAATCAAATCTGGGTGCACCCACGTATCCTAAACAAATATCAAATGCGCAAAGCTCCTCCCAAGAGCTAACAGAAGGATACGCCATGATCAATCACACTGCCATGGTAGTGTCATGTCACTAGTGCCGCAGTGACATGGCTGTATTACCCCTACAGCTGGTTAACTCGGTATACCCTATATCACTAAAGGTCAAGATAAAAATAATTTCAAAATATTTAAAATCACAAGGAACAAATAATTCAAATTTTCAAAACAGAAGGGTGCCATAATTAATTTTCAAAAACTGCATAAATGGATGTTTATAATATTCAAAATTGGATTTAAATAATTTTCGAAAGTCAAAATGGTCAAACAAATTATTAATGAAACGAATAGAATATAGGATTGGACAAATAAGATATATTTAATTTCTAAAAAGAGTAATGCTGAATAAAAAGGGACAGAATCCGTACCTCTAAATATAGCAACTAATAACACTAACAAAATCCGCAAACGATTTGTTAATTTCCCCGCTCCCAACCTATTTACAAAACTAAAATTTATAATTAGCGTACATTCTTTTTATATTTAAATATTTAAATCCATTTATATTACTAATATATCAATTGTTTGTAGCTTTAGTTAACATGAACATGATTCAGCTAACCATTACAATCACGTGCAGGAATCTCACGTTGCTCCTGACTTTTCTTTTATAACCATTTTAATATTGAACTAATATTACTAATTATGGCTTAATAATAATTAACTAAAGTGGCAACAATCACTTTAATATATCAATTCATTTTATTTTATTTATTTTTTTGACTCTGTACAAACAAACACATACATGGCACAAATTTAATTAATTTTATAATAACATAACATGCCTAACCTATTGACTTATATTAACCATCTATATATTAAAATTTAAGGTCCTATTTCTTTTTTTTAATACATTAACTTACATGTACACTCTAAAGCTAAGTGACCAGGTTACCGAAAATGTATATACTAGCCTACAGTCATGCCCGGAAAGTAACCATATTTATAAAATAATAGATAAATAAACCCCATTAAGCATATAAAATTTAATAATGATGCCTACAACACATGTTATCAATACTTAATTTTTAACTGAATTATTTTGCACCAATAATGTAGTAAAGAAAACAGTAGCCACATTCAACTTATAGTATAAGGAGATCAAACATACTTATTAACATACGAATATAAATATTTATGATTCAAGATCATAATATTACATGAGGATTTATGTTTTAAAATTATAGTAGTAGTCATAAAATGGATACACACCAATTTCAATTATATAATGATTCTTAAGATGACAACGTTTCTTAATTATTAAATCTATGTATTTGAAGAAAAAGATCATGGTACAGAAGTATACTAAAATTGTTATTAACCAAGTTTTAACAAAGTTACAAGAAAGATCGAATAATTTTAACTTGTTGTTTTTGGCTGGGTAGTCTCTCCTAACCCTATATCTCGTCTCCTCTCCTTTGTTTTCCTCTGTCTCAGCCGCTTTAGCTTTAGGGTTTTTCTCTTTTTTTATAGCTTCATATTTGGTCTATAGAACATTGTGCGTGTATATATATTACTCTAATATCCTGTCATTATTAAAACTAGAGTTTTAATAATCAACTATACATCTAATGTCAATTATTTTTCTTTTCTAATTAGCACATATATTATAAATCACTTATTCTAATTCTAAGACAAATCTTCTTCTTATTATTATTATTATTATTATTATTATTATTATTATTATTATTATTATTATTATTATTATTATTATTATTATTATTATTATTCTATAAAATTCATGTATATTACAACTTGATAGCGTCGTTGACGGACTATAGCAACAGGGCGTTAGAGAACATCCTTACATGATTTGACGGATCACCAGTTCCATCATACACCTTGATGGTGGGCATCTTGAACTTCCTTGAGATATACGCATTCATGATCTCATCGGTTAATGGGGGCCTTGGATCATCAGGATCTCCAAGAGGAATTAAGTCATTGGGATCAGTCCTTGGGGTAACAACCCTCCTTCTCCTCGGTGGATCTTCCAGATCTATGATGGGGGGTGCATCCCGGCCTCGATCCTCATGTACTCAGCGTATGCCTTGATTGTCGTCTCTCCATATGGTGTTTCAACTTTTGGATCTCGGCCTCATTAGCCCTTATCCTTTCTTCAATGCTTTGAGAGGCTGTTCTTGGAGCCCTTAGTGATTGAGGGCATCCCTTTGGTTCACTCTCCTCCTTAGGGCGACGCCTTCCTCCGAATATGGTTCAGTGCCATCATCCTCTATTTATGGACCAGAGTAGTCACGCCCTTCAAGGATGGAGGCTAAATCTCATATGTACTGTGATTGTTGCACGTGACCGCTTACCGACTTCAAGGACATAGGGCATCCCCTGCATGGGGTCAGGGTTAGTTCGAGAAGGAATAATGGTAGTAGACATCTGAAATCCAGGTCCCTGAGTGCTCAATGGTATATACACCATCTGAATTTGGGGATTCGTCCCTTGAAGAATCGGATCTTGAATTAGGGGATTCGTCCATTGTGTTCTGTCGTCACCACATGAGTATCTCCTCCTTGAGTAGCGTAGGTCGAGTGTGGTGGAATCTCAACGGTGGACACAACAGTATGAGTAGAAGTTGGAATTAGCCTGGGAAATTCCTAATGAGGGGGCATTCAAAATAAACATCCATTATGTTCATGCTGAGGTCCTAAATCCTCTAGGCAACGTAAACGGACTAGGCATTATTGTGAGAAAGCACCTGGGAGAAAAACTTCGGGGTGCTGTAGGCATGCAAGAGATCCAATCTCTCCTATGGGGGACTCAAGCTGGCATTTTGGCAGCACTATCACTGGGATTCCATAGAACGCATATATAGACAACCAACCGTGAGCTTTATGACACGGTGAAAGTTCAGGAATTCATAATACTTCCACCTGATCTAAAGGATGCTTTCAGTTAGTTCAACACGCTGTTCACAAATCAATTCAAAGAAAATGAAACGGTGATGAACATATCTTTCACCCCCATGGAAACAAATGGTACTGCTCGTTATATGGCGCAATTTGGTTTTGAAAATATGGATGCACTGGTCCAGGCTCTAGGTATATTCGGTGATATGCAGACTCATTTGAACAGAGACATGGGCATGTTTCTCCCAGCTCCAGAATTCTAACTCCTGGAGAACTTCGGAGAGGGTGAAGTCATAAACCCTTCCCCTCCTCTGTTTCCAAGATTCAACCCTAGCCAGTTGATTATTATGTATAGCTGTTTGTTAGGTTAATCCTTATCACGAGTTATCTCAGGCACCTGAGTTTTTATATTTATACTTCATAATATGTACTCTTTAGTTATCAATATTAAACATCTTTTCCTGCATTGTGTTTCATCTTTCTTATGGTATCAGAGCCACACAAGCTTTAACCAAGCATCAACGATCCAAAATGGCAGTGTCATCTTCTGTTGTCCTTAACTCAGATGGAACCTCTACCAATGCTACTGCTCAACTAATTCAATTTAACCCAGCCTCTCAGTTGCCTATTAAACTATCTGGTAGCAACAATTTTACCACCTGGAAAGCTCAAATCGAGCTTTTGCTTCATGGACATGATTTATTCGGTTATCTTGATGGCTCCATCGCTTCTCCCTCATCTACCATTACCGAGAACAATAAGCAAGTTCCAAACCCAGCATACAAGGTATGGTTTCGACAAGATAAATTAATTCAAAATGCAATCCTCGCATCTATTGATCCCACCTTAGCCTCAGTGGTCGCTACGGCCTCTTCTTCTAAGGCAGCTTGGGACTCATTACATACTTCTTATGCCAACAAGTCCCACACTCATATCCTTAACCTAAGGGATCAACTCAGTCGACTATCTAAAGACACAAAATCTGTTGCGGAATATCTTCGATAGATTCGAGCCATCACAGATGAACTCTCTATTGCAGGCTCCCCGGTTTCAAACTCGGAACTTGTTGTGAAAATCCTGAGTGGATTGGGACTTGAATATTCAAATATTGCAGTTGCAATCAGAACCCGCGAAAATCCTATCTCATATGATGAGTTATCTGGCCTGTTACAAGTCCAAGAAATATGCCTAAAGGCTTATGAGATCAAAAATACTTCCAGTACTATTACTGCTGCAGTTGCGCAACGAGGCAATACGGAATTTCACCAAACTACAAGCCCTCCAAAAAGATCATTCCAATCTGGTCGTCGCAACTACACTCCTGGACAGTGGCGAAACTTGCCTTCTTCAAAAGGTTCCTCACATTCTTGGCGTGCTCCTTTACCAAATGATGTCAATCACCTCAATGCTCGGATTCGGTGTCAGCTTTGTGACAAACCTGGACATGTAGCAAAGGTATGTCGTTCAAGATCCCATAATCATATTGAAGCTAAAGCTAACTTTGCAACCAGTACTGTACCGTGGATCGTCGACTCAGGAGCTTCACATCACATCACATCCAGTGCACAAAATTTTTCTGAGGTTCATGGATACAATGGGCTAGATGTTATTTCCATGGGAGATGGTAAAACAATTCTTATCTCTAATATTGGCACTACAAAGTTATGCACTTCTGATTGTAGTTTTAAATTGTCTAATGCTCTTCGTGCTCCCGCTATTAAACGAAATCTCATTTCAGTGTCAAAATTTTGTCAAGATAATAGTGCATCTATTGAATTCTTTCCTTCTAAATTTTGTGTTAAGGATTTGACAATGGGAACACCTCTGGTATGCGGCCGGAATAAGGCGGACTTTATGAGTGGCCATCTTCGACTTCTTTCATCAAGCCTACTGTTCATTTGGCTATAAGACAACCATCTCTTCATTTGTGGCATCAACGACTTGGACATCTGAATCTTAAATCCCTTCTCTTATTATTGAATAATTATTCTCTACTGATGTGCTCAAAAATGAGGTTTAAATTAAAATCGCAAGCGCACGATCGTCATTTTAATATTTATTAAGTTCGTTCCGCAGAGACTATTATTTTTTGCTATTATCCTTAATTATTAATTAATCAAACTAATTAAAACTAAAAAGGGATGATTTATCTAAAAATGATTTTCTAATTAAAAAGTGATTAACAAAATTTATTCTAATTAATTAATTAACCAAGCTTATTTATTTATTTACAGAAATCTATCAAAAATTGGGCATGAAGTTTTCGTTTATAGAGCTAGCCATTACCAATTCACAACCGCAATCAAACAATATTTGTTCTACCAATTTCAAGCCATTCCTAAAATTAACCTAACTTAATGTTCAAAAGCTAAACTAATCAAAACAAAAAGATAAGTGACAGCTGCTAATTATTTCAAGAACTGTAACTCGGCTGCCTGCAAACTCGCGCCATGACTCGGTCAGTAAACTCGATATAGTTGACTCGGTTGTGGGCAAAACGGAAAGAGTTCAAACTGTTCAGACTCGATGAAACTGAGTTAACTCACCAATTTTTTAACAGCTGCAAAACAGGGCTCATCGACTCAAAACAGAACTCGGTGGGAACTGGGTTCGTAGGTTTGTGACTCGGTGAAGGTCAGGCGAATTGGGTTTGTAGTGTTTGCAGTGGTTGACACAGGCGCAGGTGGTGATTGTGGTGGTCAGGAGATGCTGGTCTGTCGAGTGAGTGAAGATATCAGGGTGTTGAAACAGGTGGGAGGCGAATCTGGTGGCGGAGGTGTTTTGCGGTTGTGACACAAGGGGAAGAGGCGAAGTGAAGGAGAAGTCCGGTGGGTTTTTGAAGAGGAAATTGTGGCTGAATGGAGGTCTGGGGATGATTGTAACAGGTGATGGAAAGGAGATTGAAAATAATCAAAACGACACCAAATTATTAAACATGACTAGATCAAAAATTTTAAAAAAGCAAATTACCACTACCAACTTAAAAACATCAAAATGAAACTAACTTACACACTAACATATCAAGAAGACACAAATCAAAACTCACCCAAATAAACAAGAACATTAAATTAAAGACCAAACACACACACACCCACTTACACAAAATTAAAAGCTACACTAACTCACACACCCAACATCAAAATAAACTACTCTACCAAACCCATTACACTACAACGCTCAAAAATTAAATCTACCACTAAAGCTAACTAAAGAAAATCAAGAACAATGCAATAAAGTAAAATCAAGGCATCCTTTCACCAATAAGGGGTAGCTTTATACTATTTATCCTCCTTTTG